>CM068827.1:120810280-120865280 GCA_028554795.2 Sinohyriopsis cumingii
AAACTGACATAATTCCGTGATCTAAAATGCGTGTTTTCTACAATATTGCGGTGTCCAAGCCAGTCTGTTACAGCCCTTTCTGGCACCACTACCCCCTCCCAAAAAAAACCCATTAAGTTTTATGCAGGCCCTAGCGAGTTTTAGGCTCTCGTATCCAGATTTTACAAGTTACTAGCAATTTCAAGCAATAATCCTGTTTTATTGACTTTATCTTTGTAAGTAGTGAAGGGGGACACTTTACGTACAATGGGAATTAGCATTAAAAACACCCTTGGGACACTTTACGTACAATGGAAATTTAACATGGAGAAAAATCGTGGGACACTTTACGTACAAGGGGAATTAACATGGGAATAAATCGTGGGACACTTTACGTACAAGGGAATTTAACATGGGAATAAATTGTGGGATACTATACGTACAAGGGGAATTTAACATGGGATTTTTTTTTTAAAAAAAAGTTTTTTTAAAATTTAAATTTAAATTTAAATTTAAAAAAAGGGTAGGCAATTCAAAGACTATCTCTTTTCGAGAAATATGGCTGGCCCTGAAAAGGGCCTTTGGGTTTATGTTAATATGCCCTTAACATAGAGGGCATTTGCGACATCTTCTTTTCCTCAAACTTCGTCTTACAGCAGGGCCATACATCAGAGTCCTCTTGAGGCAACCTTGTCTCTCTATATAGACTCTTCTTATCCACAGGCTGCTGTTGGTCCTGTAGACAACGGTCCACTTGGATCGGACATACATGAGCATGTCCGTCCTGAACATCATTGTTGACACAAGGGTTGAAGATTCAACGTCGGTCCACATGTTGAGGCTCCGAGAATAGGTGAATCAATGCAGTGAACGGCGCTTATTTATAGGGACAGAAAGGATTGAAACGGATTGAGTTCATTCACCAATCCAAACACGCGTTACAGAATTCAGTCAGCCCGCATCCAATCCGAAGAGAGCAGTCTGTGACGTCACGTAGTCAATATAGATTCGCTAGCGCTTGTGTGCAGTCAATCTATGCGATAGTGATTCAACATGACGGAAACTCAGAAAACGATCCAGTGGGGTGCACCAGCAGGGGAGACCGCCCAAGGGAACCCGGACTTACTTTCAGAAGAGGTGAATTGGGATTTTGTGGATTTTCTCTCCTCGCAAGAATTTGTTCCGGAACCTTCGTTACCTTCTTCATTACCGCAAGTGGAGAATTTTAGACAGAGACAGAAAGAAGAATTGGAGAAATTTATACAACGACAAAAGGAAGCGGAACAGGCTTTTCTCCTACAGCAACAGCAGCAAGAAGAAGAGGTAAGAAAAAAACAACAGCAAGAAGAAGTAGCAGCAAAGAAACAAGAGGGTGAAAATCAAACGGTCACGGTACTGTTGGACATTTTAGCGGAGTTAAGAAGTCTGAAACAAATGTATCAGACTTCTTTATCACGACCGAAGAGAATACGACCTTCCCGAGCCAAACATGTCAACCCTGTGACTAAGCCTACCGTACCACCCTTAGTGATTTCAACCCAATCATTATCATCATTACGCAGTCCAGAAGTAGGCCTTGGCCGTGGCAAAGGCTTAAGGCAGTTAAAATTGATTGCTTAAACTCACCCCTGCACCATGAAGAAAAAAGGCCCTTTTCAGGGCCACCCACATTTCTCGAAAAGAAATACAATTTCAATTTGCCAATAACTCAAAAAAACTCACCCATGTTACCCTTATAGTACGTGTCTGTGTATGAGTGCGTGAGTGTAGCTTCTTATTTTAAAATCAAAACTCAAAGACTCTTACCTTATATCATTCATTTATTCTTTTCTCCATTTTTACAATCCAATTCACAATTCACAACACAACACTTTAATAATAAGTTCATTGATTTCTTCTTTTCTCCTTGTTTAGTCTCTCTGTTTTTTGAATTTCTTCACCGTCACACTCTTTTCCTCTTCTTTCTCCTCACTTTCTTCCCTTCTTCTTTTTTTCTCCTGTTTCTTTTTTTTCACCTGTCTTCTTTCTTCCTCAGAAGAATCCCTCTCTTCTTCTGAAGAATCCCTCTCTTCTTCTGAAGAATTCCTCTCTTCTTCTGACTCCTCTTGTTTCTTTTTTGGGCAATCTGGAGACCAATGTCCTTTTTCTTTACAATAATAACAGGTATCTTGACTTTTGTCTTTTTTATCCCCTGTTTTTTTTCTTTTTTGACGGTCTGGACACTCTGAAGACCAATGCCCTTTCTTCTGACAGATATAGCAAGTATCTTGACTTTTATCTCTAAAGGAAGGAGAGTAGTCCGTAGGCTGGTCTGAAGAGAATTTTCTAATGACCCCTCGCAAAGCTCTGACGAAACGTTCCATCTGGTCAGTCTCTTCCATCGTTGTGTTCGGCTTGAGAGTGAAATGAATAGTGAAAGGACAAGACACACACCCTTTTATATACGCTGGTCTGCTATGACTATAAAGTAGTTTATGGTGTTTGAACTTGAGTCATTTGACTTTTTGCTTTCAAGATGAAACGATCCCATTCATTCGAGAAGAAAGAAGAAGAAGAAAGAAGTAAGAGGCAGAAACGTGATCTATCGCCTCGTACCAGGGCTGAAATCTTGGCACAAATTCATGCCAGTGATTTTGAAGAGGACATGAGTGAACCAGAATCCGAACCCTCTAAACCAAGTTCACCACCCTTTGTCAACCCTGAAAAGTACTATTCCATTCGAGAGACGGAAAAGCGCTCCTCTAGAAAATTTAGAACCACGGCTTACAAATACACGGTGAAGTTTAAAGATTTCAAGGCTGAAGTGCCGTTAGAGAAAGCAGAAGTGTTCATCACTGAGGTGTGGGATTCTTTGCTCACTGCACTCAAGCGACAATGTCAACCCAAAGAAGACGATCGTTTGAGACTTTCCATACAACACGACGGTTTGAAATCCCCTGTTTGGATCGAGTTTAGCACCCCTGCAGAATTGACTGCTTCCAAAGTCATGGACAAGATTCAACACGTACAACAATCTAATGATCAGTTTGACATCACCGATGGTAAAGCCACACTGGACATGACCCACGTCTCTCCTCCTCAAGGGACAGGACGCAAAAAGATGTTATTGGTGGACGACCTTCGCAACACCAAAAAGAGTCTCGTCCGAATTAACAACTCTCATGACCAGATGTGTTTAGCCCGTGCCATCGTGGTGGGACGAACCTATGCCGACAAGAACGACACGGTAGAATGGAAAAGAACCTGGAACACTATTCAACGTTCCCATCGAGCCAAGCAACTAAACGAAGCAGAACTCCTGTTGCAACAAGCTGGCCTGTCCAAAGACACACCCTGTGGCATTCCTGAGATGCAAAAATTGCAAGATGCCCTAGCTCCACGCTACACCTTGAAAGTGCACCCTCAAGAAGTGCGCGGACCTCTGTTGTTTCGAGGCCAAGACTTTAAGGACGGAAAATACATTCATCTTTATCATCACGATGAACATTTCGATACCATTACCAGTATCACCGGATTCCTGAAATACGGTTATTACTGTGAGAAATGTGACCATGGTTATAACAATCGAGAGCAACACAAGCATTGTGGATCGAAATGCACAGGATGTTTGGCCTCTTCACCCTGTCTGAGCGAAGAACCAGTGCCTTGTTCCACTTGTCTGCGCACGTTTGTCAGCCCTACCTGTTACCAACAACATCTGAAAACGCAAGGTTCACAGCAGAAATGTGCTTGTCAACTCCTGAGATTGTGCCCTACGTGTGAACAAGTCATACGTACCAATAATACCAAGGCACACGTATGTCGAGGAAAGAAAAAATGTCACATTTGTCACCACATCGTGGACTTGGAACACCAATGTTACGTGCAAAAATACCAACCCCCACCTGAGAAAGAGGACGGTCACAAGAAGAAAGGCAATTTCATCTTTTTCGATTTCGAATGCATGCAAGAAACTGGCATTCACATTCCTAATTTCTGCGTGGCTCATCGAGCGTGCGAGAAGTGCATTCAAGAACCTATCTTCAGTCATTGCCCTCACTGCAGCAAGATTCCCGGAGGGCGTGAAAAAATCTTTCGGGGACCGAACACGTTAGCCGATTTTGCCCAATGGGTCTTAGACCCCGTCGACAAGACATGGAGCCAAGAGGACATCGAACGTTACGGAGATTGTCATCGTCATGCCACGGTGATGGCTCACAATTTCTCCGGATACGATGGACAGTTTCTTTTGAGGTACTATACGGAACAAGGCACCGAGCGTCCTAAAGTAACTTTGAACGGAGCCAAAATCATTTTCATGCAAGTGGGACAAGTGCAGTTTAAAGATTCGATGAGTTACTTGGCCATGCCTTTGAGTCGAATGCCTAAAACGTTTGGAATGACAGAAATGGCTAAAGGGTACTTTCCACACTTTTTCAATACGGAAGCCAATCAACACGCCGTTCTACCCCATTTGCCCGAGGCTCACTATTACGACCCCGACAACATGCGTACCGAACAACGAGAAGCTTTCTACGCTTGGTACCAGGCTCACGCCTCGGACCCTTTCGACTTTCAGGAAGAAATGTTAAAGTATTGTCGTTCCGACGTGGACATTTTACGGCGTTGCTGTGGAAAATTTCGAGAACTGTTCATGGAACACGGAGGGGTCGATCCTTTGAAAGAAGCTTGCACCATTGCCAAAGCGTGTTCCTTAGTGTATCGACAACGATTCATGCCTGAAAAGACCGTGGCTGTCATCAGTCCTCAAACGACCCACTTTGTCAAACGTCAATACTCGGTCAAAGCCCTACGCTGGTTACATTACTTGTGCGACAAGGAAGACAAGTGGATTCAGCATGCCCGCAACGGAGGAGGCGAAAAGACCATCGGAACGTATTCGGTCGATGGCTGGGACTTAGAAAACCCCAAGATCGTGTACGAGTTTAACGGTTGCTTATTTCACGGATGTCCCGTCTGTTACCCTGACCGTGGCACTAAAAATCAGTTTTTGCAACGAACCATGGAAGACTTGTACCAGGACACTTGTCAGCGACGCCTAAAGTTAGAACAGCAAGGATACCAAGTGGTGGAAATGTGGGAACACGAGTACGATCACCGTATGAAAACCGATCCCGAGTTTAAACGCCTCGTGGAAAGTTACCAGTTCATGGACCCGCTGAACCCGAGGGATAGTTTGTACGGAGGAAGGACCAATGCCACCTGTTTGCTGTACCAAGCCGACGAAGAGAAAGGAGAAGAAATCAAATACTTGGACGTGTGTTCGCTGTATCCCTACGTGTGCAAATATTGTCGCTTTCCTGTAGGGCACCCACAATTGCTGACGGAACACATCGACCTGAAAAATATTCGACAATACGAAGGCTTGATCAAGTGCAAAGTTTTGCCTCCCACGAACCTCTACCATCCCGTCTTACCTCACCATTGTCAAGGCAAACTGATGTTTCCCTTGTGCCGTACTTGTGCCGAAACGTGCAACCAAGACCAACCTTGTCAGCACAGCCAGGAAGAACGGGCCTTGACGGGAACCTGGGTCAGCGTAGAATTGTTCAAAGCTCTCGACATGGGATACCAACTGTTAGAAGTGTACGAAATTTGCCACTTTCCCAAGACACAACAATACTGCAAGGGTGATCCCAGTCAGAAAGGCATTTTCGCCGACTACGTGGATGCCTTTTTGAAACTGAAACAAGAAGCCAGCGGCTATCCTTCCTGGTGTCACACTCCCGAAGACCAAATACAATTCAAAGAGAAATACTACGAACAAGAAGGCATCACTTTAGACCACATCGAGAAAAACGAAGGCAGGCGATCGTTTGCCAAAGTGATGTTAAATTGCTTGTGGGGTAAAATGGCACAACGACCGTGTTTACCCAAGACGGAATATTTGACAGAACCTTCCCGCTACTTCCAGATGATTCACGACAAAACCAAATACATGAAACACGTGGACGTCGTTCGAGAGAATTTGATCTTGGTCAATTACGAAGAAGATCTGGACTTTGTGCAAGACGACCCTTTTGGAAATGTCATCATTGCGGCTTACGTGACAGCCCATGCTCGCTTAAAATTGTACGAAGCTTTAGAACTGTTAGAAGAACGCGTCCTGTACTTTGACACGGACAGTTGCATTTACATCCATCACCCGATTCAACATCACCCTAACATCGAAGGAGACCGTTTAGGAGCCTGGACAGACGAGCATCCCGACGACAAGATTCTAAGTTTCGTCAGTGGCGGTCCCAAAAATTACGGCTACGAATACCGTGACAAACAAGGAGAAGTGCACACGACGTGCAAAGTGAAAGGACTGACTCTGAATTATCGTACCAGTCGAGTGGTCAACTTTGGGGTATTGAAAGAAGCCTTGCAATCGGGAGAGGATGGAAACTTTAAAGTGACCACTCACCAACCAAACAAGATTGTACGTTTACCCACTCACCACATCGTCAGTCGACCCTTGGAAAAAGTCTATCAAATCGTGTACCAGAAGCGAGTGAGACTTCCCAATCATTTCACCTTACCGTACGGTCACGTCGGTATTGGTCTGTATATAAAAAAGGAACCCTAGGCAAGATCTATAGTTCATTGTGACTACCAAGACCGAGCGAACAAGATGAATACTTTGAAAGAGACATCGTTCCAGTTTGGGGATTGTAAAAAAGTTGTATCTTCCTCTAGTGTGACTAATATTGGATGGATAAGACCCATGCATTGCGACGGAAAATGTCCGGAAGGAAACTGCGATTGTCCATGTGGTTACCATTGTAATTGCGTAACGGAGTTTGCAGACGAGTGCGATTGTGAGCCTTGCGATGGGACCGATGCTGTACCTTGTGACCTGAGCGATGCCGTAAAGCATCATGGGAACTTTAGTGCCCCTACCCCTGTCATGGAAAGTGATGCTGTGCGTGTCAAACCTGTGGGATGCGAAAGCGATGCTGCTCGTCCTCTTGGACATTTTACTGGGTTTCGTTTTAAAGGGGAATGTCGACCTTCACGTTTACCTCCCTACGGATGTCATCCAGCCCTGAGCAAACTCCTACCCATTTCACTCAACCCTCATCGAAACGAACCTGTGAAAAACGAATATTCGTTTCCTGTGCGTTCGTCGGAATACTGCGACTTTGAAAATCGTCTTCAATCGTTCAAAGGAAAATGGCCAAAGTATCTGGGAGGACCGACCCCCGAAGAATTAGCCAGAGCCGGATTTTTCTACTTGGGCGAAGGAGATAAAGTCAAGTGCTTCAGTTGCGGTGTGTCACTTCACCACTGGGAACCGCAAGATTCGGCCTACGTAGAACATGCTCGATGGTCACCGAATTGTCATTACTTACCTTTAGTGGGACCGAGACATTGAAGTAACTTCTTACCATAATCATCTGTTCATGGATACTTTACAAGAGAACATTTGTGCTTTGCCTGTGGAGTTGAGAGAACGCATTTACCGAGAGCTGGTCAAAATACAAGTGAAACGTAAAGAACAATTGCATCCGATACGTCACCGGTGTTTGAACCACTGGTACCTGAAGGCTATACAAGGACTGATTCAATTGAAAGTGTTCCATTGGACAGACATTGATCAACGACCTCCTGGTTATAAAAAGGAATGGTTTGGTATTGACGATTCTATCTACTACATTGTAAACGTATTGCATCGAATTCCAGAGGAAGAGTTAACGAATTACCAACATCTTTCACACAATGTCAACTTGGTGAAAGAGGAAACTTCTGAACGAATTGTAATGTGTAGATTAGTGACTCAACGATTTAAATTCGACACTGAAGTGAAACCATGTTTGTGCAAAGAGTACATTTCTTGTGTCAGACCAAAGAGGATTTAGTATGACCTATTCATGGATACTTTACAAGAGAACATTCGTGCTTTGCCTGTGGAGTTGAGAGAACGCATTTACCGAGAGCTGGTCAAAATACAAGTGAAACGTAAACTCAAAGTGATTCATCCGTTTTTAAATTATGCTCTGTTCCAAAGTACAAGAAGACTGATTATGAGTGGATATTACATTAGGCACAAAGTTAAACGAGGCTATTGGCTACCACCCAACGATTCCAAAAACAGTGTATATACTTATGGATACTTTACAAGAGTACATTTTGGGCTTGCCTGTGGAGTTGAGAGAACGCATTTACCGAGAGCTGGTGAAAATACAAGTGAAACGTAAAGAACAATTGCATCCGATACGTCACCAGATCTTTAACCACTGGTACTTGAATGGTATAAGAGAACTGATTCGTCAGAAATTCTTTCAATGGTCAGACATTGTTCAAAACTTTGAGGTCGCTAATGATCGACATGTTCATGATTATGGTTACTTCGAGATTCACCTACAGCAATACATTGAGGAAGACAAGTTAAAGGATTACCAACATATTTTACGTGGAATCTACTTAGAGGAAGAGGAAACACCTAAACGAACTCTGACGTTTCGGTTACAGTATGCAAGATTTAGATTCCCTACTGGAGAACGAAGATCTCTGGCTAGAAAGTACGTCTATTGCATCCGAAAAAAAGAGAATATAAAAACAGGCTGCCATGCCACGGTTTATGTCACATGTCATCCAACAGATTCCGTGGAAGGAACTCAATGACCATATTCAAACCGTGGATCATTACCATCAATTATTACAAGAACTGTATCCATTCAATTTTGGACGACAAGTGGTGTGTGTCTTAGTGACTTGTTTTCTGGGATTTCGTTTACCAGCCGATTCTTTGTGGACTCTTTACGATCAGTACTTACCACCTCCATGGCCTTAAATGGTCACGAAAAACTCCTTTTGCTCAAAGCCTTGCGTTTTCATCTGGATACTTCTCGACCTCAACAGGAAAAAAAGATTCGTCAACTTTTAGCGACCCAAGACGTGTATGACGATGTGTGTGTAGCTTGTGACTTACACCCTCATTGGACAGATGTTCGTGATTGGAAAAAGGGGGGTTTTGAGGCTTGGACCCAAGAAGTGGCCCAGTATGCACAAGAGTTGTTCAAGGAAAAAAGTTACTTTTCAACCCGTGTTAGTGACGGTGCCAGAAGAACCCGTCACCGAGAACAACCACTCGCTTCAGGACAGGACTGTCATGGACATGCCTGAAAGGTCATTCCGGGAGGACACTTGTGTGACAATACCTCATGTAGAGACTGTAAGAACATTACACACTGTCCCTAGGACATCTTGGTTAACCAAAACATGTTGTACAGACACTTGTTTATATTCCACTTTGATCGCTTTGCTGTGTTTTATATTCCTGTACATCACTATTTGGGTTGTATGTATTTTTGTCTTTCGTGTTCATATTTGAAACATTCAATAAACGTGTTCTGAAAAAGTATATAAACTCTTGTCTTGTTTGTTTTTTCGTGTCACAAGTGACATTTCTCATACCATGGCTACCTCTGCTGTCTCTGCTCCCTCTTCCTCTACTGTCAAAGTCATCGACGAACACTTAGATCGTGCCAGTTGGGAGGCTTTGTATCTTCGCCATCCCTTTAACATGCTCATTGCTGGACCTAGCGGTTCAGGCAAAACCGAATTCGTCAAACGTTTGATCGAACATAAACATCATTTGATCGATCGGCCCCCTCAACGGATCGTGTGGTGTTACAAAGAGTGGCAATCGGCGTACAGCCTCTTGCGAGAAAGTCAAGGCGATTCCATCGTGTTTGTGGAAGGCATTCCTAAAGAAGACGATGGCATCGTCTCTGACTCCCGTCTAACCCATTTGGTCATTTTCGACGACATGTTAGGAGAAGACGAAGAAGAAATTAAATTGTGGTTTACGCGCAAAGGGCATCACCGTAATGCCAGTGTCGTTTACATCACCCAAAATTTGTTTCAACAAAGTAAAGCCCATCGCACCATCAGTCTCAATGCGCATTACGTAGTCTTGTTTAAAAGCCCTCGAGATAAATCGCAAGTGCAAGTCTTAGCCAAACAGTTAGGAACGCCTTGGCTGACTCAGGCGTACGACGATGCCACTCAAACGCCACACGCCTATTTACTCGTCGATTTGAAACCTACGACCCCCGAGGATTTGCGATTTCGTACCCACTTGTTTCACCACTGGTGCCAAGACGGAGGACCTGTCCTGTACACGTCTCCGTCCTCGACTTCATTTCACTCCTCCCATGAAAAAAATCTATAAAAACCTCAGACCCTTTTTCGTCTGTCTCACACAGTGTGAACATGACGTCCCTTCAGTCACATCTTCCCGTCAAATTGATTCGTGCCTTGTATGGCATCAGCCGAGAAAAAGATCCACAAACACGAGCCCGTGTCTTAGAAGCTAGTCTCAAAGAAGTCTTACGATGGTTCACGGTGACGGCACGTCAATTACTCCAAGGAATCATTCAGATTCCTCATCAAACCCAACGCTTTTTCGATCGAAACAAAGTCGCTTTGGTCCAACTGGCCGATCCCCGCATCGACACTCAAACCAAAAAACAAATCATTTTGAAACCTGGAGGGAGCGGTACTCTAGGAGGGGTCATCATTCGCTCACTCTTAAGATGGGATCCTAATGCCCCCAAAGTTATCCCCAAGACAAAAGTTCAACGAAGCCCCAAGAAGAAAAAGAAAAAGACCAAGTCCCCAAGAAGAATAACTTCTCCAGTGGCGGGACCCTCCTCTTACCAGACACCACCACCATCACCCCGGAAAAAGAAAAGAAGCCCCAAGAAAAAGAAACAGAGAAAAAGTCCTCAGAAAAAGAAAAGTCCACAGAAGAAGAAGAAAACTAGTCGCAAGAGAGGCACTTCGGCCAGGATGCAACCTTACACTCGCAAGCCACGACCTGCCACAGCGGTGACTGCGTCTCCGGCAGCCTCACGTTTGTCCACTTCTCCGTTGATGTCACCAGGAACTGAAGAGTACTTGGAGACGTTGATCACACCAAGAACTTCTCCGTTGATGACCCCCAAAAGAACTTCCCCAGTGGCAGGACCTTCCCATTTAGCGGCAGTGGCTGCTGCTCACAAAGTACCTTCTCCCAAAATCAAAGTCCAAGAAAGATCGGGCATGTTACAAAGTTTACTGGATTTGTCCAAACAAGAACTGGCTCGATTTAGTCCGTTACGTACCCCTGCACGACGTGTCATGCCTGTCCTCAAACTGATAAAACGTAAAGACAATCAGTGGCGACGCGTTCCAGTATAAAAAAGGCCTGTGACCGAGTAGGGTATCAGTGTTTTTAGGTGCTCCTAAAGACTCAAAGATGTCACCCTCCAGAAAACCCCAAGGAAAGAAAAGAAAAGGACTACCACCACGTTTAGCCAAACATGGGGACCTGTTATCTGTCCTGTCCAAAGCTTCTCCACCCCTACGAAAAAAACTCATTCAAACGGCTTCCAAAGAGGTCATCGATACCGTGTGCGAATGTTGTTTGAACGTGTTGAAAGGCACGATCCCTTTGTCCAAACACCAGAAACAATGCTTAGGCAAACATCGTCACGTTCTTCGGAAAATGGTTCAAAAGAAAGTTCCCATTCGTCAGAAAAAGAAGATGTTGGTCCAACGTGGAGGTATTTTACCTCTCTTGTTAGGCCCCATACTGAAAGGAGTCTTGGGAACCATGTTGGGAGGACTGGTGGGAGCAAGATAAAAAGGCCTTCGGAAGTCCCAAGATCTCAGAATTCACCCCTGACAACCCCATGGAAGGACGAAAACTAGCTTTAGTGCCTTACAAACGATGGATGGAATACCATCGGTGGCAAGAACAACGCACCCCGCATTTACCTCCCAATCCCAATTTGAGCGAGATGTCCCAGTTACAACACGAATTGCAATCCTTGCTGGATCGCCAAGATTTGTCCGAAACAGAAAAATCGCAAAAGTACGGTCAACTCTTGCAACGACTGCAACTCTTTCACCAGAAAGCTTTAGACGAAACAGCTTTACCCACTCTGAAAGATTTTAAGACCTTGATGAAAAGTCCAACACCATCACCAGTACCAGTACCAGTACCACCAGTACCCGTGACCAAGACAGAAAAAGGAAAAGAAGAAGAAGAAGAAGGGTTTCAAACTCCACCAGAAAAAGTACGCAAGTTAACAACACCACCTACCTCCAGAATTGGATGGATTAAAAAGATGATGGCCACCCCTTCTTCCTCACAAGAGAAAAAGAAAGTGAAGACAGAAGTGAAGACAGAAGTGAAACAAGAACCGATATCCCCCGCTCAGACATCCTCCTCCTCTTCGACACCTATTGCCGGTCGCACACGCAAAGCCTTGCAATCCAAGAAAATACCCCAAGAGAAAAAGAGTAGCCTCTTCCAAGAGTGGGTGCCTTATTAACACACCAATCAACACAAAAAAAAAAAAAAAAAATGGAAAAAGTCTTAGCTAGCATTTACTACGATCCCTCGCATCCTGCAGGTTACGCAGGAGTTCAAAAATTGTATCGTGCTGCCAAAACGCGACTGAAAAGTCTCCGTTTACCTCAAGTGCAACGATGGTTACAAGAACAAGCTACCTACACTTTGCACAAACCCATTCGACGCAAGTTTGCCAGAAGTCGCACCCGAGTGGAAGGCATCGATCATCAATGGCAAGCCGATTTAGCCGATGTCTCTCATTTGGCCAGCTACAATCGTGGTTACAAATATTTGTTTTGTGTCATCGACGTCTTTTCCAAATTTGCCTGGGTCGTGCCTTTGACTTCCAAATCGAGCAGCGAGTTAGTGCGAGCCCTGCAACGGGTGTTGAAACAAAGCGGTCGTCACCCTCTTCGATGGCAAACGGACAAAGGCACCGAATTTCTGAACCAAGCTTTCCAAAAAGAATTAAAGAAACGTGACATTCATTTTTTTACCACCGAGAATCCCGAAACCAAAGCCAGCATCGTGGAGCGTTTTCAACGCACTTTGAAAGAACGCATGTGGAAATATTTTACGCATCACCACACTCTGAAGTACATCGACATCTTACCGCACCTGGTGCAAGCGTACAACCAATCTTACCATCGAAGCATCGGACGTGCCCCGCAAGACGTGACTCCCGACAACGAAGTGCTGGTGTTCGAGCGCCTGTTTGGTACGTCCCCGACGAGGGCTGTCCCCAAGAAAAGTGGAGAGTTGACCGTAGGAGATTGGGTGCGCATTGGCAAAACCAAACGCACTTTCGACAAAGGTTACTTACCTAACTGGACGACCGAACTGTTTCGCGTCACTGGACGAGTACATGGCCGTCATCCTGCCGTCTATAAATTGGAAGACATGAACGGAGAAGTACTCAAAGGAACGTTTTATTTGCCCGAGTTACAACGTGTCACCAAAAAAGAAGACGACGTGTACGACATCGAAAGCATTCTCGAACGCAGAACCCGTAAAGTGGGCAAACGACGTGTCAAAGAAGTCAAAGTACGTTGGAAAGGATATCCACCCAGTTTCGATTCTTGGATCGACGCTTCGCAAGTCATCGACTATAAAAAGAAGAAGTGACCATCATGCCCTTTCACACAGCAGACGCAGCTACGTCGACCAGTCCTTCTTCCCCTAGTTCTTCTGTGCAAGATTTACAAAAACAACCCTTGTGGGTGTGGTGTGGAGAACGTGTGCCTAAAACGCAAATCGTCTTTTTCTGCCAAATCTTCGTGGTGTATTGTGTCATCGGGGCAGCCATCGCCAATTTGAGTTTGCAACAAGGAGACAAACAATTGTGGACCATTTTATTGAGCAGTTGCATCGGTTACCTGCTTCCCAATCCCTCCCTGAAATTCTCCTCGAACGGGAACGTTGTGTCCAGTGCCAGTGCCAGTCACCACTCCAACAACCACAACCAGAACCCCATTTTGGGCGGAGACACACCTCTGACATCCACTAATATTCCCTCGGACAGCCACAGAACTCTGGAATTATGAGTCACCAAAACCAATTTTACTTAACCTTACCCAGTGACAGTTCCATGGAGGTGTTTCCCAACAACACGTTGTGCTGTTACACGGCCAAATTACCTCAAGCCATCCCCTTAGATCACGAAGCCCATTGGGAAGTGGCTTTAGTGGAAATGATTCACCCGACCCAAGTCCACAATGTCCTTAACAATCAAAATACTTTTAAGGTGGAAGTTAATGACGAGCAATTGCAAGAGTACTTGGATAAGAATGTCAAATATGACAATAAAACCTTTGATGAGAAACTTAAAACGTGGACCTACAACTTTGTGATTCCCCCAGGCTATTATTTCAGTGGTCATCATTTGGTCAGCGCCATAGCCTCCAAGTTTAATGGTGTGTTTGGGGAAGTTTTTAAGAAGGACAATTTCAGGAACAAAAGTGTCACCATGGAGTACCACAAAGTAGCTCGTCGCTTCTTGATGAAATTTGAGCGAAGTAAAATCGTCTCCATTATATTTTGTCCCGAATTGTTTGACATGTTGGGCGGTGACATGGAGCTGAGGAAGATAGGAGAACGAAAAACATCACCCGAATTACCCGTCATTTACGACAACGTGACTTTTGGCCAGTATTTTCGTACCCCGGTAGAACTGAACCAAGGACTGAATTTGATGTTCGTGTACTCCGATGTGGTGGAATACAACGTGGTGGGACACACCTCCGTACCGTTACTGCGTGTCATTCCTTTCAAAGTGGATTCTGCCACAAACGCTGACGAGGAAGGTGGAAACACTTATCACGTCCACCGCGAATTTGTCCATCCTCACTATTTGCCGGTCACTAAGTCGTATTTGGACACGGTCAACATTACTATAAAAGGAGATTTGGGACAAAATATTCCATTCACTAACAAAGGAAAAGTCACGGTGAAACTCCATTTTCGAAAACGGTTCTCTCACGACTCGTAAGTAAGTCATGTATCCAGTGTACCAAGGGGTGGCTCGACAGCGAGGACACGGTTTAGGAGACATGTTAAAATCGGCCTTTCGTTCGGTGGCCCCAGTGTTGAAACCGATGGTGACACGAGGATTGCACGCCTTGAAAGATGCGGCACTGACACAAGGCAAAGAATTTCTCCAAAATGTCATCATCGACAAACAGAACCCTAAAGAAGCCTTCATGAGGGCAGGCAAAAATGTCTTGCTGCAAACGGGCAAAGACATTTTAGGCCGACGAGACACACCTATAAATGCCCTGCACGCTACCGAGTCAAGCATTCAGCAAGGACAAGGCAGAAAGAGACGAAGAAGAAGAAAACACCCTTTCACCAGACTTCAAGCGAGAAAGGCCAAGAAAAGAAGAACCGTTCGAGACTTAGACGTTTTCGATTATTGAAACACAGCAACAACAAAAAATGATGCACCGAGAGTCTTGCGCTTGTTCCAAGACGGAACTGGATCTGTTTGCCATGCCCCCCACCATGATGACCATGCAAGAATCCCAATGGGTGGAATTTCATCCCGTCTCCTCATTGACAGCCTCAGCTCCCATCGAGTTTGAAATCAAAGGACAGCCCGAAGATTACATCGATCTGAATAGCAGTTACTTGTACTTGAAAGTCCAAGTTCTAGATAAGGATGATGGTGCAGTAGAAGACACTGAGAATATAGCTCCCGTCAACAATTTCATGCATTCCTTGTTCAGCTCAGTGGACTTGTACTTGAATAACAAACTAGTCAGCAGTAGCATGGATACTTACCCTTACCGTGCCTACCTGGAAAATCTCTTGACGTACGGAATAGATGCCAAGGATACTCATCTCAATGCTTGTGTGCTGTGGGAACCTGACGAAGCGCACGAGTTCAACACATTAAAAAAAGACAATGACGGCTTTGAGGAAAGACAAAAGAAAATCCTAGGTGGAAAGAGTTTAGAACTGATGGATCGTTTGCATTTGGACATGTGGTTGCAAGAGAAATATTTGCTGAACGGTGTCAATGTGCGCCTGAGACTGAATCGCAGCAGTGCCGCTTTCCATTTGTTGGCTGATGGTGATGCTACTAAAGGTGGCAATCCTAAAAGCACAATCCTACAAGCCAGACTCTACGTACGGCGCGTGGAAGTGTTACCCAAAGTGGCAAACGACATCAGTCAGACGTTGAGCAGAACAACCGCCAAGTATCCCATCCGACGCGTGGAAGTGAAAACGTTCACCATTTCTGCTGGACTGCAATCCATAACCGAAGATCATCTGTTTCAAGGACAGTTACCCAAGCGTTTGATCCTTGGTATGGTCTCGAATGCAGCCTTCAACGGAGCCTTCAATCAAAATCCTTTCAACTTTCAACACTTCGACGTAAAGAAAATCGAAGTCAGTCGTGATGGCAAGACCTTGTGTACCCGACCTTTCGAACCTGACTTTGCCAAGAACAATTACTTGAGATCGTACTTGTCCCTGTACGAAGCCACCGGACAGTTAGGAACCAACACCACTCACGGCATTACGTACAACGATTATGACGGAGGCTATGCTTTGTGGGCTTTCGATTTCACTCCAGACCAAGGCAGCGACGAGGGACATTTCCACCCTATAAAATCTGGCCAGATTCGTGTGGAACTTCAGTTTGCAAATCCTCTGACAGAGACAGTGAACGTCATCCTGTATGCAGAATTCGATAATACGATAGAAATCAACAGTTTGAGAGAAGTCATTCTAGATTATTAGAAAGCCATGGAAGACTGTTCTCCCTCTTTACCTAGTGGAGAAACTTTGGAGACGGAATGTGAGGAGATCGTGGAAGAAGGATCCCAAGACAAAGACGAAGAAGTTGTCATGATGAAGTCAAGATGGCCAGAACAAGAAGCCCATTTAGTCTCCTGTTTTGCCAAACACTTGGTCGACAAAATGACTGAATTGATCAAGAAAAATTGCTATGGATGTCAAAACGATCATCCCAGTCAAATTCAACACGATAAATGCCTGATGTTGAGTCAAGAAGAAAAATTGGACGAGTATCTGGACGAAGCTTGGAGTCTCATCTCGAACGAAGACGTGTTGCACCAGTGGTATAAAGACTTGCGTGAACATTCTTGTCCAGCATTAACCACTCAAGAGATCCATCGTATCGAAGCTCTCCTGAATCAGAGTGAGGAAACAGAACGAATAACCGTTTATTCGTCAGACATTTTCAAGCAAAAAGTCAGGATCGAATTGACGACGTATTATTACCTGTGAAGAAGAAGAAGAAAACAAACACAAAACAATGGATACCTGGGAACTTTATTACCTTTTGAACCACAGTTCGTATACGGCTTCTTGGAATCCTGTCGTCTGTGCTAAAGATGAACTCCCTCATCGCAAACCTAAAGACCATCAAGCTTACGTGATCAACACGGACGATAGTCATCTCCCAGGAACCCACTGGGTAGCCGTCTACTTTCCTCAAGAAGGCTATGTGGAATATTTCGATTCGTATGGATTGCCCCCTTTGGAAGACGATATCATTGACTTTATGAGAAGAAATGCTCAAACCACCCGATTCAATAACGTGAAATTACAAGGCACAGATTCCTTGGTGTGTGGACAATATTGTGTGTATTTTCTGCATCATCGCAGCCTGGGCTATTCCTTAGAACATTTAGTGACTCATTTCGATCCTCGTTCTTCTGCTAGAAACGATGTGAAAGTAGATCGATGGTTTTGTGACCATTATGCTTATCTTTTGTCTCAAGCTAGGAAACGTAGTGTCAATCAATGGCCTAATGATTTCCAACAGTGGAAATCACAATTTCATTCACAACGTTGTCAGCCTTGTTTAAAGTAGATTGTATTTGAAGAAAAAAATGTTTGTAATTTGAAAAAAAATTGTTTGATGTTATAATGTTGGATTATTGTTAGAGTTGTTGTTAGTTAGTGTTAAGTGATTTTTGAATAAAAAATGTTGTGTTTAGAAAAAATGCCTTTGTCTTTTGTTTAGCTATAAGAATGTTGGATTGATGCTCTTTCATTTCTTACTATCCCTCTCATGAACGTTGCGGCTCGAAAACCGTGTGGGGGATGTTTTCCTTCACGTCCGCGCTTTCACTTTAAGAACCGGGTTGTTCCCAGTCTAGCCATCCATTGTCGACTCATCCTCCTAAGAAGATGTGCTCCAAACTAGCTAAGCTCAACGAAGCCTACGTGAATTTGCATAGGGTCAGACACAGTCTGATACCGAAACCAGAAGAAATAGAGAATGTGAGAATGTTAAAAATCACTGAAGACCTGATAGAAGAGCTCTTCAGAGAAGAAATGAACAGGGAGAAAGAAGAATGGACAGAGAAGTACAGACTTCAAAAACAGCAGCAACAGCAGCAACAACAGCAACAACAGCAGCAGCAGCAACCTGAAGCTGACAGAGGCTTTGTCGATTGTCGTATCGACACCAAAGAATTCTTCTTCTCTTTCCGAAGAAGCAGACCTATTGCCAGAAAGTCTATCCTCAGAGGACATCGCATTCTTAGAAACTGAAAAAAGAATGCCATAGCAAAACAAAAAACAGCCCTTTTCAGGGCTACCCAATACTCTAGAAAAGAAATAACTATTAATTTGCCAATGTGTAGGTAGAGTAGTGTGAAAATAAACACTAACTCTTTCTTTAAAATATGAGGGTATGTGTTTGTGTGTTTGTGTTTGTAAGTGATAAAGTAGGTTGGTGTGAATAGTAGATTAAAATGATGTTAGTTTTTTGGGTTGTTTGAGGTGTATATTTGGGGTTAGATTGGATTGCTTTGCGTATGTGGATAGTCTATTGAAGTGATGGGTAGCATAAAAAAGTGAGTGAGTGTTTCTTTTAGGTCTGCGCGTTGTTCCGGTTAATGATCTAGGTAAGATAAATTTTATGTTTTTAGGGGGATGTTTTCCTTCACGTACGCGCTTTCAGTATAAATTGAAACTCGTTCGGCAGTCCAGCTACCCTTGTTGATTGATCAACACAGCCAGAAGAATGACTAGCAGAATAGTGAAACTGTTAGAACTCCAGATGCACCTGGAATATGCCAGGCGGATAGTAAACGAACTATCAGCGGAGGCTATAGTAGAAGAAGCAAGAGTAAAGAAGGAAGAAGAGGAGAGAAGACAGAGGGAAGAGGAGGAAAAGAAAAGAGAAGAGATGATGTCGTTTAATATTCCTGAAACAGAGGATTGGGGTGCTGAAGCGAATCATCCTCCCTCTGCGCTCCCCAGAAGAAAGGTGAAAGAAGACTGGGGAAGAAGATGCGTGTGCGGCGCCAGGCCAGGAAGGTGCAACCATTAGATAGGTGCATCTGGAGTTTAAAAAAAACAGCCCTTTTCAGGGCTACCCAATACTCTAGAAAAGAAATAACGATAGATTTGCCAATGTGTGTAGGTAGAGTAGTGTGTATATAAACACTAACTCTTTTTAAGATAGTGTGAGGGTATGAGTTTGTGTGTTTGTGTGTTTGTAAGAGCTCAGGTATGTTAGTGTGAATAGTAGATTATGGGTTTCTTAGCGTATGTGAAGAGTATAGTTAGGGTTTTATTATATGAAATGAGAAAGTAGGGGGGATGTTTTCCTTCACGTACGCGCGTTGTTGGGTCATGATCTAGGTAAGATCCATTTTATGTTTTTAGGGGATGTTTTCCTTTACGTTCGCGCTTTGAGTATAAAACTAACAGTGTTGGCCATTGGAACCCATTCTACGGAATAAGCAAACAAGAAGATGCCAGCAGCTTCAGCTTTATACAACGATCTTATGGGAAGTTGGTATTGGATGGTAGATGGATTGAGTGTAGTAGAAAGGGTTGAACAGGAATGGAGGTATGCAGTGACAAAAGACTTCGTCTCAAGACAAGTAACCAGCCTCCACTTATCCGTAAATATTGTAAAAGAAATGATAGATGATGAGGAGAAGAGAATCAGAGGTTTAATTAACCCACCGTATGTCAAAGTGGGTAAGTTAAAAGAAGCGATAGATCATGTGACGAGTGCAAGGTGCTTTCTAGAAGACATTGCAGAATGGACAGATTGGTGTTTCGCGAAGTGGGGGTTAGAAAAACTTAAGAAAGCTGAAGAACTAATGAGGAATGTGCTGACCGAAGAGGTCAAGAAGATCAAAGAAAAGTGGTTAAAGGAAAGAAAAGAAGAAGAAGAAAATAGAAAAAAAAGGGATGAATTTGAAAAACTGAACACAAACTGGATGAAAATCCAAGAGAAGTTCCGGGCCATGGGCCACCCGGACTGGTTGCCGGAAACAGAAAAGAAAAAGAAGAAAGGAATGATGGACAAAATAAGAGGATGGTGGAAGAAGTTAAAAAGTTAAAAGAAGAAGAAAAAACCCAAAGGCCCTTTTCAGGGCCAGCCATATTTCTCGAAAAGAGATAGTCTTTGAATTGCCTACCCCTTTTTTAAATTTAAATTTAAATTTAAATTTTAAAAAAACTTTTTTTTAAAAAAAAATCCCATGTTAAATTCCCCTTGTACGTATAGTATCCCACAATTTATTCCCATGTTAAATTCCCTTGTACGTAAAGTGTCCCACGATTTATTCCCATGTTAATTCCCCTTGTACGTAAAGTGTCCCACGATTTTTCTCCATGTTAAATTTCCATTGTACGTAAAGTGTCCCAAGGGTGTTTTTAATGCTAATTCCCATTGTACGTAAAGTGTCCCCCTTCACTACTTTTGTACCTTTATCTTTTATTTTATGTACATTTTACCCCTTTTTCATATTTTTACCATTATTTTTTATTTTATGCACATTTTACTAATTTTTACTATCTTTACCTTTCTTTCATTTTATGTACCTTTCACGCATTTTGTAAACATCTTTACCTTTATCTTTTGATAACTGTACATTTTCCAAAATTTTTAATATCTTGACCATCATTTTCTTTTTACGTACATTTTACACATCGTTATTTGCTTTTGTCCTTTATTTTGCAATGCTTCATGTTTACATTTATTTTCAACACTTTATCTTCGAAAATGTTATTTGTTTACAATTCTTTATATTATCAGTTTAAAGTTCTCTTTCATCACATGAAATGAAAACACAAAACCTATCGGGGCCCCGAGTGGCCGAGTGGTCTAAAGCGTTCTCCGTTACGGATCACTGCCATCTCACCTCTGTCTGCGCCGGTTCGAGTCTCAGATTCAGCCAATGTAGGTATGTGAGAAAGCATGCCAGTAGCTTCTCGTGGGTCGGTGGTTCTTTCCGGGGTTTTCCCGGGTTCTTCCTCCACCATTAATACTGGCCGCCATATATAGCCTATCGTGTGCTGAAAAATGGCGTTAAACCCCACAACAACAACAACAACAACAAAACCTATCATACAACATCTATTAACTTCCATGAAACATTTCGCAAAACAAAAGCTAAAAACAAAACAAAAAGAGGTCCAAGGGTCAAACATTTCAAGAAGTGTAACATCGGTAGGGTAGTTGAATTAAAAAATGATTTAAATAAGGCAAATTATTTATAGTCAAGATGAGGTAACTCACACAGCTGGTGTTAAATTATCAACTTTATATGTTTGTATCTTACTAAGATATTACAAATATGATTAAAACAACATGCTAGGTTATTAATATTTCTTTTTTTTAAAATAGACCTTAATTATTCATTCTGGGGTACTTAGTTCAACACAAAATGACACGCAGTACTTGGTAGTCAAATTCTGCTACAATCTTGACCTTGGAAAACAGATGTTCCAACATGAAAGGAAACGGTAATTGTATTACCGGAAACATAAACTTTTGTATCATTTGTGCATGTGGCCCTAAATATTATCTTATGCCATAGATGAAGAGGGATATCAACATTATTAATTATCAAATCAATTGAAACAGAACATATTAATGTATCAATTATGTCCCTTTGCAAGGAAACAACATGATTCCATTAGTTGTGATGGGTAAATTAGCTGCCCATTGCAAGGAAACAACATGTTTCCACTGGTTGTGGTGGGTAAATTAGCTTAAGTATATCTGTCCAAAGTAAACAAACATTTGAGGGTGTACATTTAATATCGGTTCCAGATCTGGAATAATAGATATTTAAAGGTACTTTTCTTTTGCAAAAGTAATTCGCACATGTTACACTTGCCCGCTAACCAGATTGATCTTTATGCGTTTGAGCGCTATGCACGAATGCAAATGGCAAAGAGTGGTAAAATAGAACCTTCACAGTTATCATAGTCACGTGTTTTCAGTTACACCGGCTTACCAAGATAACTCCATCGTAACTAATCCCTGTAGAAGAAGCGTATCTGCGCCATGTTGTCACTGCATTTATCAAACTGCTATCAGGATGAATGAATCATATTTTATAAATTTTATATCAATTGGAACATGGATATTTTAAACTATATTCAAAGCTAGAAAATGCAAATCGATACAATTTTGTTTTATTTGATGTTCAAACTAAATAGTCCTTCTCGCAAAAGTTTCTTTTTGTTCTCGATGATTTCGTGTTTAGGCACAATACATTCGTGTAAATAAGTAAACTCAGATAGCAGTTCTTTGTAGGAACAACACGTTTATGATGGCCAGTGCTTAGCTGAATGATTGTGAGCACTGTACAAAGCTGTATGCATATTTTTAGTTGTTATATCCTGATTAAGATGTATTCGACTTTAACTACACCGTTCAAGGTCAGTCATCACATAATGCTGCGGCAGATCTGGGTCTTTTTAGTTTGTCAGGAGTAGTCAGTAGAACAAACAAAATAGACCCCGCTTTTTGCATAGTAAGCACGGCAAATTAGGGTGCATGTTGTTAAAAGTTGGACCCAACTGTTGCCAGATTATATGAAATAGTTACGAAACCCAGACAGTGTTATTTTATTTTTTTTTAAGAAAAAAAAAACAGTAATATGTATTCCACATTTGAAAATGCAAAATGTGTTTGAATTTTCATTTTCATTTTTTTTTAATGTGGTAACAATTTTTATAATGCATAAAAATGTTTATAACATGTTAGCAATTCACATAACATACATCATATATCTGCGTAATGTGTTAACCACGCATATCCGTAAATCAAATATCTATGTAAGGTGTTCACTATTGATTCAATGTAAATATTATATGTGTAACGTGTTAACTATGCATATAATGTAAATGAATATCTTTGTACAGTCTTAACTAGGAATATAACGTAAAACATAAATCTGTCTAGTCATATAACATAACTCAGATATCTATGTAATGTATTAACCAATCATAAAATGTATATTATATATCTGCAAAATAAACATAACTACTCATAAAAGGTAAATCATACATCTGTTTAATTTGTGAACTAATCACATAAGTAAATTATATATTTATGTAATGTGTTAACCATTCATAACGTTAATCATCTATGTAATGTAGTAACTATTCATACAACGTAAATCACGTATAGATGTAGTGTGTTAAATTATGCAAATAATGTAAATCTGTGTAATGTATTAACTATTCATACAACGTAATTCGCGTATAGGTGTAGTGTGTTAAATTATGCATATAATGTAAATCTATGTAATGTATTAACTATTCATACAACGTAAATCACGTATAGGTGTAGTGTGTTAAATTATGCATATAATGTAAATCTATGTAATGTATTAACTATTCATACAACGTAAATCACGTATAGGTGTAGTGTGTTAAATTATGCATATAATGTAAATCTATGTAATGTATTAACTATTCATACAACGTAAATCACGCATATGTGTAGTGTGTTAAATTATGCATATAATGTAAATCTATGTAATGTAAATATGTATATAACATACGTTATAAATCCGTGTAATATTTGAAGTATACTTTACCTTTAGCTAAATTAACAGGTGCATATCCAAACATTATCTAATGCACCAAGATTAATGAGTAAATGAAAATGATATAAGGCACTTTATAACATTCTTTTTGTGTTCATTATCGTCGTTCAAGCAATCCAGTTATTAAACAATATTCCCTGCAGGATATCAAATTTAACATGTGGTGATTATTACCAACACATCTTGTTATATGTGAATAGCAAGAAAATGTGGGATACTGTTACATCAATGCATTATAAGCCTTTCAACTTTATCAGGAAGTGAATTCTAAAAGTATTTTATTATCTGACTCTCATCTTATACATCTGCAAAACACCTGATGGTTCTGAGCTTCATCGTCAAAACAAGTAGTTATTTCCTTCTTGTATTGATGTGCCTGAAGTATAATACTGTTGATTTTTTCTTCAAAACAACACTGCATCACGTTCATAAATTACTAACTGAAGTAATATATGAATATGCACAATCAAAAGATGATTAAATTGTGCAGCTGATTTTAAAATAGAAGGAACCTACCTGACTATAATGGATGGAACCTACCTGACTAAAATGGATGGAACCTACCTGATTAAAATGGAAGGAACCTACCTGATTAAAATGGATGGAACCTACCTGATTAAAATGGAAGGAACCTACCTGATTATAATAGATGGAACCTACCTGAATAAAATGAAAGGAACCTACCTGATTATAATGGATGGAACCTACCTGAATAAAATGAAAGGGACCTACCTGATTAAAATGAAAGGGACCTACCTGATTAAAATGGTAGAAACCTACCTTATTAAAATGGAAGGAACCTACCTGATTAAATTAGCAGGAACCTACCTAACTCAAATGAAAAGAACCTACCTGATTAAAATGGAAGGAATCTACCTGATTATAATGGATGGAACCTACCTGAATAAAATGAAAGGAACCTACCTGATTAAAATAAAAGGGACCTACCTGATTAAAATGAAAGGAACATACCTGGTTAAAATGGAAGGAACCTACCTGGATAAAATGGAACCTACCTAATTGAAATGGAAGGAACCTACCTGATTAAAATGGAAGGAACCTACCTGATTAAAATGAAAGTAACCTACCTGATTAAAATGGAAGAAAAACTCTCTACCGATGTAAATTACTGGTATTTAGTATTGGAGGTATTAAATACCTCTGAACAAACAAACCCGGAATGACAAATTGGTTATTTCAATGAAGACAATTCCGCCGTTCATCACATTTCCCAATCTAATTGATAAACGATCTGGGATGATAATATTACAATCAACATATCTGTGATTGCGAAAAGAATAAGAATTCGTTTTTATCTTTTTCAGCTTTGTGTTGGAAAAGTGACAACTGGCATCGTTAATAACTATTAATCCAAAAATACTATGCTACGGGAAAAGAGCAGGAAGGCTCGTTATATCATGTAATCATCGCCTTTCCATAAAAAAGCCTCTAGAAAAATGTTATCAAGTGCGAGTCTTGTGAAAACTTTTCTTCACAGTTGATGACTTAAAATGAAGAATCTCTATAATGTTATAATTTAAAGAACACACGTCTTTTTTATTTCCCAGTCCTTGGTTTAATGAAAGGAAAAACAAACCAGATTATATTTAATCACGTTATTATTGAAGTGATCCCAAGCCCAGACAACAATGATAATGAACTGACCCTACGCCTGGACAACAATAATATTGAAATGATCCCACGCCCTAACAACAATAATATTGAACTGACCCTACGCCAAGACAAAACTAATATTGAATTGACCCTACGCCAAGAAAACAATAATACTGAAGTGACCCTACGCACAGACAACAATAATATTGAACTGACTCTTGGCCCAGACAACAATAATATTGAATTGACCCTACGCCCAGACAACAATAATATTAAACCGACCCTACGCCTGGACAACAATAATTCTGAATTGACCCTTCGCATGGACAACAATAATATTGGAGTGATCCTACGCCCAGAAAACAATAATATTGAAGTGATCCTACGCATGGACAACAATAATATTGAATTGACTCTAGGCCTGGACAACAATGATATTGAAGTGATCATACGCCCAGGCAACAATAATATTGAATTGACCCTAGACACAGAAAACAATAATAATAAATTGACCCTACGCCCAGACAACAATAATATTGAATTGACCCTACGCCCAGACAACCATAATATTGAATTGACCGTACGCCCAGACAACAATAATATTGAATTGACTCCTGGACAACAATTCTTAGTAAAATGGATTGTAAAAGTCACCGAAGTCCAACTTGGCCAGTGATTTATCAAATAATATTAAATGACTGGTACAAGGAGTAGATCAACTACCTAATACATATAGATTGGTTTCCGGTTATATATTTTGAAGTAAAAGTTTAAGCTCTGGTGGATACTTTTCTTTCAATACCGAGGACAAAGGGAATGCTTGGTTCAAAAACAAAGTATAATGTTTTTGGTTCTAAGAACAGTCAACATCTGTTTATATGAAGAATTAAATATCTTTACTTAAATAAAGCATTACGGCGGGGCAAGAACTCAAAATTGTAAGACCATAACTGGACAGAAGTTTGTACCTAAGGTAATATTAATAGACAGCATTTCCATTGTCTGGTGATAAAATTTCATGATTGTGAGATATTTTATATATATTTCGCAGCAATTGATCAAAATTCACTTGATATTAAAAGAATAATTCTTTCTTTATAAAATAAGTACAATATTCAGAATCATAGTGAAAACACTGAACTCTAAAACCATAAGAATTCAGCCACTTCATTTGTACAAATATATATGCTTATATTTTTATACTTTATTTTACATCTAGGCGTGACAGTTTACTTTGACTCTAGCCAATAATGAAATTTTTGTTGTGAGAATATCTTTAGATTTGTAATGATTCAAAACAGTTACTTCCCCTCATTATTTGATAATGGCATTGCTTGCTGGCTTAAAATGCCGTATAAACGGGGGATCAATCAAATAAGGCCACACGCAGTTTCCAGTTCCTGCACAATATAAGGTTTTTACGATGTATGCACAAGGAACAGTTCCTTTGCTTTTTGAAACATGTTAAAATCGAATTTAAACGTTCATATTAGATAGTATATTTACTTACGATTGATAATAACAGTCACACATTACACCGGTATAAAGTACGGAAGTTGCAAAAACTGGTCTGTTACAACCCTCCTAGTCCAGGGGTAAATATGATCTAAACTAAACCTTCAAAATATTAGGCATTTCCTGCCGAATTCTATATGTTACTTGTGGTTTCAAAATTTGTAATAGGTGTAAATTGTAAGAGTTTTATGATTTGTTAATTTACACATTAAAAAAAAATTTCACTCTCTCACTTTCCTGCAAAGAATCTAGTCTATTACAGCCGATGTACGTGGATATAGTGCTGTATATATTAGTTGCTATACTTTTTCGCACAAGCTAGCAGGGTGTGGCATGAGCATTGCTATGGAGTGAGAAGATACAATTTTATTATAATTGGTTCGCACCAGTTGTACTTGACCCTTGACAAATGTTTTCGAGAGGTATGCTACAATTGGATGTTTGTATCTGTTTATATAGTGTTGCACAACTTCAATTTTCTATTTAATTTAATATCAGTGAAGCGGGTCGTAGCCTTCAATAAGGTAATCAGTTTTCTTGACATTTTAAAATGCTTGTCTGGTACATTATTATTTAATAAATGAGAAATTGTACAGACAACTTCAGGCCATCTATTCTCTTATGAATCTACTGAGATTTTCAGTGCAACACTTAAGAGGATGCCGAAGAAATGCAATCAGATAACACGTACTTGGAACGCCCACGATGCGATATTATATCCAATTTTGAAAATAGTGCAAGTTTTACCTAGAGTTGTCACAACGTATTTGCGATTGCATATTACTTTTTTGTTCATTACACATACATATTTTGTGTACTAAATGGCACAAAGTGAGTTAATATCTTACGTTCTGAAATTTGAGCATTTTAAACTATGATATAGTAAGGCGAGTTTATTGAATGACGGAACCAAGCGTCTGGGGTAGACATGACAGCGTATTAACGTTAAAGCTTGCAATCTCTGGAGTTAGACATGAGATAAAGTACGTTTGTGTGGATTCTAGACACAGTATCTAATTCGATGTGGTTATGTTAACATAAACACCGAAATATTATGGGATATGTTGTGAAATAACAATTTAAAATGAACTTTTTCTTTGTTAAAAATAGCAGTAAACCATCCATATCCTAATTAGTGAGCGTACATCTTACGTTTAATTTATATGAGAGATCAGAGATTTTTTTCTTCTCCAGTATGATATTTTCATATCGATACTATAAATGGCGTATAAACCAACATCATCTGCAATTAGATTTCTTACAATCATTGCGTGGGATAGTTCTCTAAAGATTGCAACCACTTAAATCAATGCTTAAG
Organism: Sinohyriopsis cumingii; assembly: GCA_028554795.2. Taxonomy (NCBI): domain Eukaryota; kingdom Metazoa; phylum Mollusca; class Bivalvia; order Unionida; family Unionidae; genus Sinohyriopsis; species Sinohyriopsis cumingii. The sequence goes on from CM068827.1 coordinate 120,838,386, forward strand.
TAAAACGGTATCCTATAACAGTGTGTGCACACACATGATGTTCAAGAAACAAATGAAACGTTTTATTATTATTTTGAAATTCTGTTCCACGTTTCAAATATCGTCATAGCCATGCAGTCAATGAATTTGTTGTCTGGTTCCTAACCGAAGGTGTACAAAAGAACCTCTGTCCACATTAAAAGCTTATGTTTTGTTTTGTTTGGAGCACATAATTTGCAGACCATATATTTATTATTGTGTCCTTGTATCAGAAACACGGTGCCGTAATGAAAACAAATGAAATAGCAAGATACACACATAGCATTGCACAACGTGTGCGCTTAGCTGATAAATATGTGTATACCGTTTTGTACTTTCAAGCCGATTAACAAAGGGCTCGTTGTAATTAGAAGTTAATCAGCTTTGTCTTTGTGAACGAGCAGGTAAAGCATTGGATGCTATCTTGCAATGAAAATACTCAGACTTATTGAATGGAAATCGTATATTAACATTTCTGTAGCAACAGATTGGAACAAAGAGAAAAAGTCATATTTTGAAATTTGTTTATGACTAATGAAAATATTAGTGATAACGTTTTTTCATATCAGATTCATCTTTCGAAATTAATAAGCAGAAGTCTAACTTGCTAATTTCAGAAAGACTTTAAATTGTGTTTGGTCTGGAAAAATGATGTGTCTGCTTTTGAGAAGAAACAAATTTTAAAAATGTAAACCGTATTGTCTCCCTACTTAAAAATTAACAATGTTTGTAAATAATCATGCATCAGTGGCATGTATTCTGCACATAAAATCAATAACAGACCAATTCATTCGGAAACAAGCTGTTTTGCCTAAAAATATTATTTACTTCTTTAGCACTTTTGTAGGAATATCTATTTTCAAACATTATTAACAGAGTTAGATTGAAGTGTCACTTCCTGAACGGTCCAATGCTGAGAATTTTCATAAATTTCACCATCCTTCCAATCAAACAAATTTTGGAAGGAATAAAATGATTAGTAAAAAAATAACATTAACTGTTCTTTGAAATAATCAAGATGTTAGGTTTAAACCACGGTCATATATTCAGTTTACCTCTAAATCATCTAGTAGTTCCGTTCTTTTTGGGTAGTACTCGAAAGGTCCCGCGAGTGACTAATCTAATAACAACATTTCGAACACGGCGGACAAACTGATTCGAGAAAGAAGGAAGAGAAGTAGGACCTCTTTTTAAGCGGATATGTGAAGTTTTAAAGTAAATAAGTTTGTACATGTGTGATAAACTATTTGCTCGACCTTTTGCTTTTATTTCGTATACAATTTATTTATATTTGGAACAAACTAATCCAGAATAATCTCACATTAGGATCACCTACCGTATCCGACATAACGTTGTGCTGGCTTCTTCTGTTCACAACGGTGACGGATTAATTTGCAAGCATATTAAAAATTTAAGCGTTTTTCAGTTCGAGGGGAAAATTACATGGCTCATAATGTGTTGCATCATCGATATCTTTTTAGTTTTAACAGCACGCAATTAATTTTATCACTAATATTTTTGAGGATTCAGTGCTATTCAGGTGATTTGGCATATACGACTTCTTGCACGTAACGGCGGCGATGGGACCTTAAAAACCATTCAAAAGTAAAATTGACAGATTTTCAAATTAAGACTGTATTTGATTATCAAATTGAAGTTTCATTAATATATGATATAAGCCGTTGTGAAGTTATTCAGACGCATCACCAACTGCATTATCTTATCGAATAGGATGACAATCTAGAGTGGAAGCAATATTTATTCGTTTTAGCACCGTTAACTTCAGACATAAAATCTATGCACAGTATATTTTAAAGTGACACCTTATGTAGTCCTAGAATAAAATTTCATTACAAGCAAGACAAAGCCTTTGTGAATCCATTCAAACGGATCGTCAACTGCATGACAATATCAATAACAGACACAGGCATGTGGACATTTTGTACAGACTATATATTATTGGCTCTTTCATTAATTTGGCACTTCATTTAAATAGAGGTAAATTGTTTGTAATAATAATAATAATAATAATGAGGACGTTGTATAGCGCCTAATCTTTAGAAACTCTAAGCGCTTTACAACATTAGACAACACCTATAAGATAAAAAACATATAATGATATTATTACAAAAACAAACACCATGCAATTAAAAAACATAAACAAACATGCTGAAAATATTTAAGGTAGGGAACGTATTAGGTCTTTAAGAAAGTTAATGTTGACTAGTTTTATGCCCAAACAACTAGTTGCATTTTTGTGTAAACTGCCGTTAAAATTCAAGAAGCGTATGCTCCACTGATCATCTAGCAAACGCGCATGTACTTTTCTCTGACCCTAATTTTGCTGTTTTGTCGTCTACCAAGAATGGAGTAAACAGAACAGATTGAAAGATTTACATTATGGTATGAACGTGTCACAACTACCAGGAAAAGTCATAAAGTGACAGTTACAGGCGCGTGAGTCATTTGACGGCTCTGTAATCTCAGGTAAATTTGACAATGTGACTTTTTACCGCTGACTCTAAGTTTTACCAGACATTATATTTACTTCTTTCAATCATTCAGTACCAACTTTATAGTTTGAAAACTTTAAATGAAACAAACCATTGGAAAGGGAAGCGACCTCTAATCACTAGGAGAGGGGTGATGTAATTAAATAGAGACAACGGTCTGAAACTATTCATATGACGCGGTTTCAACTTATCGAAACAAGAGTAAAACCTGACTAGAGCCTTCTGTGGAGACTCCAGTACATCCAGATGCAGATTAAGGCATATCATAAAGAAACCAAAATAATATAATCAGGCGACCGGAAAGCGCCACGAAGTGTCAAAGGTATCATTTCAGATGCAGAGATGTCTAAGATATATATATATATATATATATATATATATATATATATATATATATATATATATATATATATATATATATATATATATATACGCAACAGCATACATGCGGAAGGTATGTCGAAGGTATTATATGCCACAGCATAACAGCTGTAGGGATTCCGAAGGTGTACACTCTACAGTATATCCGCCGTAGGGACTTTGAAGGTATATATGTTACATCATATCAGATGTAACGATTTGGGAGGTATAACACGCTATAGCATATCAGCTGCATGATTTTCAAAGATATGTACACTACAGCATAACACATAATACGTATCTCGAAGGCATATAAGCAACATCGTGTCCGCTGCAGGGATTTCAAATATATTCTACGCCACGCATCAGAGGCAGAGATGTCTATATATATATATATATATATATATATATATATATATATATATATATATATACAGCATATCAACTGTAATACTAATGAACTTAAATACGGGGCAATTACACTCACGTTGATTCTCATCACAACATCCAGCTTCAATGATCTATTATTTAACTGCCTCGAAATCGTTTCGGTTTAATGAAGCAATTAGTATGAAGTGAATAATGAAGTGATAGCAATGCATCTAGTCGTGACCTGGCACTGTACAATTTAAATTTACATGATATAAGAGATGAATTGATCAAGTCGTGACCTGAACAATTTACAAGAGATTAATTGATCAGCAAAAAGGTGTAATAACAATGATATGATTGTGAGTCTTATAAACAGTGCTTCCACGAAGTCCTTCCGAATCCCACATGTAATATTCTCTGAAAGCTTCAAAGCTGTAGTATTTCGATAAACCAATTCTAACTTAACACGAAGAGCGTCTTCTTCGAATTTTGCAACTATTTGTAGCTAATTTTCTTGGAATCTCTGATTTTGTGGACTGAAATTAATATAGATTACGCTCAATGAAGTGAGAATTTATAAATCGACATACACGTTTCCCACATTGATAATATGCACTATTTTAAAATGGTTGTTTTTGGTTTTCGTTTGGTCAATTAGTTTGACGTCGATCAGTTTGAAGTAGGGCTCAAATCATTTGTCATTGCCTATGGGACATTGAGAGCACGTCCTCAACACTTTGATTTGCTCATCATGGAATCAAACGTTGGTAGACTTTGTATAGTTGTATATGCCACGCGGACCTTTGAACTGGTTCGTTTAAATCCTAGTACGCATGACAAATAACCTACTAGAAATCACCCTAGAGTATTTTATGTCATCTCGTCTACTAGACGCTTCAGATCCCGCGTTCCTTATCCTTACCTGACATGTTCTTTTTGCAACAACCTGTCTTATTTAATCAAAATATTCTTCATTGAAACAGGGACGAAATCATATCACGCCATTATCTTAAGTGACGATATTTTCTTACTAGTTTAATGCAGCTATGAACCATTGAATCAATAAGGAACTAAATACATTTCAAGAGTCGATGTTCAGGAAACGAATGATGAACTTGATTACTAGCAGTTTCTTTATTTGAAATAAGGTGCTGCAACTTCCAATGTAATTAGAGTCTTTTCATACGGAAATGTGATTGCTGATTCCTATTAGTGTGATAAACGGAAGTCTTCTTTCCTAACAATGGCATACGCCGCCAGAAATATCTTAAATATTCTACCTCTGACGGCATTTCTTGTCATATGGGATTATGCGTAAAACTGGCAACATGGAAGAAAGTTATTTGCTTTCCATCGTCGATCTTTACTTCGATTAAGTATGTTTAATGTATCGTGTAAAGTCACCAAGGGAATATTTATACCTGATTTCAAAAGCAAGACAGGTAGCGAGCCAATCCTATGCTAGATTACACAGGTACTTCAGGGAGTGAGCCACTCATGAACCAGATAACAAACATAACAGGAAGTGAGCCAATTAACGTGCAACCCAAAGTTGCTAAATGTCACTATGTCATCTTTTTTAAGCACAAGTCGAACTGTGGCACGTGGAACTTTTACTTGCCGCGAAAAAAATGGAAACTATCATCAGGTCATATTTAGCTCCTTGGACTTAACAGCGAAAGGAAGACTGGCCTTATTTCATGAATGAAACTGCAACTTTGTAAACATTTTGTCACAAATAGATAATGCACTCCATCCCATTTTGCAATATTCATATTGTGTACGCGAGCGTGCGTGTGTGCGTGTGTGTGTGTGTGAGAGAGAGAGAGAGAGAGAGAGAGAGAGAGAGAGAGAGAGGGAATAAAAACGTTCCAGGCTCAGCATATTCAATTAATCGTAAATAATGAGAAGTGATATTTAGGGCAGCCCTTCTTCATATACAATGCCTAAATTCTCAATCAGAAGAATATGACTAGAGAAAACAATTCAAAATGGATAATACAGTAGAGACATTTAAGAGTGAACATATTACGAGGCTGACCACGTTAATTATTAATAATATGAGTTCGAACTTTCGTGACGGTCTTGTTTTGCCACCAGGTTAAACTACATTTCCGAGCTAAATAAGAAAGAAAATAAATATGAAACCTTCATTATTTATTTTCATCGTATCTAGGTAATAGCGTCCAAAGCAAGTTGATAAATGGTATAGATGAAAACCAAGACATCGTTAATGAGGAAATCAGACGCAAGGTAGTCCACAACTGAATCTTTTCCTTGCATTCCTACTTTTCTTAAATGGGTCAAAACGTCGTTTCTTTGTATGAAGTGTGTGACATCGTCATCGATAGGCGGTAATCCATTCGAATTCAAAATATTCCATCTTGAAGTTATTTGCAATGTACAAAGTTCCATATTATTTCCCTCGTTGAAACCTATCGTCTGTATTAATGACGTAAGCTGAACGTCTTCTAGTTTTGACGAGGGAACTGGTATCTGATGCCGACAACAAGATTAAATATGTATCTCTTCTAATTGTGGAAAGGAAAGATTCGTGTACTGATGCAAGACGAGTTCCATGCCTTTCGCTCCTGTCCAAGTCAATGGTGGTTTGCAACGTTTTATCAAGCCTCCATATCATTTGTTCAAGTGAACACTTAGTATTCCAGGACCACTTCTTTGACACTTAATTTCAATGGGATGGTGAAACTCTGAAAACAAGATCCAGTTCATCGTGTTGCTGGGAGATTGATCAAATTGAATTTCCAAACTCAAGTGCTCGTAGTTTATAGGCTGGAAATTTCCCTCATCACTTGCCTGGCTTGGTATGGTGTGAGATCGAATCCCGCATACAAAACTTCCTGCATAGTCGTATATACTGCTAGTAATGTGTGTACTGGTGGTATTGTTATGACTTCAAGAGGTCAAGAAGACGTCAATTAATTATAATTGCAATTGCATTAGTTGATAAATGTAGGGACAGAACATAACCATGTGATCACACCCAATTGCGTTTAATTCTGTACAAACTATACGGAGAACTACTTTATACTACCTTCTACAAATAGATACGTGTGCAAAGTAACTCATGTAAATGCTGAACTGGAAGGCTTACACACTGCATGTCTTTAAAACAAAAAAACAAAAAAAAAACAAAAAAAAAACAAAAAAACAAAAAAAAAAAAAAAACAAAAGGTGGATGTAAATCTTATTTAGAAAATTGAGTAATTTGATTTGATAACTCATCTTTGCTGTTTATCCGAATATAAATCATTCTTTCCTTGACTAGATTTGAAAAAGTAAAGCTGGGAAAAATTCAAAATATGCCAAGAACATAAAACATTTTCATTGCGGATTGTTACAAATACATTTAAAACTATAAATGGATAAACGGATTGGGAGAACGGGGTGTTCAAAGACTAACATTATAAAAATTGGATTCACGGTCCTACAAACTGCAATAAGGCTGACCATGATAATTAATATGTGGGTGGGTGGGTGGGAGATCCGCTACACTCCCATCGTAACTGTTAGTGTTTATGTCTTGTACTGTTTGGCTATTGGACCCCCGTCACTATAACCATTTATCAATAGTCTTAAATTGATTTGTTAAGTAGCCCCTGTAGGTAACCTAAACTGTTCATCGACATAAAAGTAGATTTAAAGAAGCAAAAACTGGTTACTCGCGTGTCTGGACAAACACGATTTGGCCAAGTCACAATGAACTCAAGAGAGCATCAAATCCAAGAATCATTCGTATGTCAAACAAAACAACACATCCTTTGCTTTGAATATTGAAATTCTAATCTGATCATAGACCACTCATATAGGCCAATTTAGATAAACGATTATACCATGCTGTGGAATGTTCAAAGCCATAGAGTGCCTACCATTGGTAAAAAAGTGATGTTGACTTTGCTAGCCATTACGTTGCAGATGGAGAATCCATGTTCTATAAATAGATACGTATCTGCCGCGCACAACAAGAATTCAAACGGGCGTTATTGTCTGTGTGAGTTGGCAACTGAAAGTTTATTCCACGATCAACTCAGAAAGAAAAACAACATTAAACTATTAATTGAATACAGGTTTAGGTTCAAAGGGCAGGTAACACATATCTCGGAGACCTTTTATTAATAGAACTTGCAAGTGTGTTGATCAATGGTTCCGTCAAGAACTGCATGGCTGACGATACCAAGGAACACGCGTTTAAGTAACAGATTGGGGAAAAACCTAATATTCAGTCTTGGATCAGAATCCTGCATTGGTAAGAACTTACATTTTCACTCACAGTATTGGGTACTTCGCAGAGTTTCTTTCAGACATAACGTATCTCATTTGAAACATCAAATGGAGGACGGTGCTACTTCGATTCAATGACATAAGCAAAAACATCTCGTTATTAAACCAGTTAATTTCACTACCATCAAACAGCATTATCATACTGTGTCTATTATTTTTTCGAGAAGTTCTGGCTTCTCGATAGAGTGATGTGATCGTTTAATGATGACACTTTCGCAGGGCATAATTTTACTTTCACTATATATTGAAACCGGACGCAGGGCGTTGCAACATTTATCGTCGACGAACGAAAGTTTGTTTGTAAGTGTGGTTATATGTATTTGTTTATAAGTACTAATGATGAATAAGGTAAGCATGCATATATCGTATATGTTTGATCTCTCTCTATAGTAACCTCAATGGCAACCCTTTACTTCTCCTGACTCAACTTATCTCAGTTGAAATTCGATTTTTACAAATAATTTTCATACGTTCAACAGTGCAGTGACGTTATTTAAGCTTTTATTTCAAACTGACGTTAATTTTTAAGCTTAAGTATTGTCAACGTAAATAAATTGAGAACCGAAAATTGTCATAAAATGGATAAAATTGTTTAAAATACCATTAATTGTATTTTAAACAAACATATAAACGTTTCCTAAAGCTTTAGGAAACATTTATCAAGATGATATGATGTACCATAGTAACTAAATGCTGCTTTTGTTTCTAACAATGTTAATACAATGTAGTAATTGAGTCATGGAATAAGGTCAACCATCCTATCAACCTATTACAATCGGAAGGAAATTTAGCTGCCTTTTCCAAGAAATAAAACTTCATTCGAAGCATAGAATCATACCTCAGAATTTTCACTGTTAAATGTTGCTTTTAATAGAATGTGACTGTCTATGATTCCGAGTATTTATATGCTTCTACATCCTGATAAAATGCTCATAGAAAAGAAAATGTTCCAAGCCGTAAAGCTAAATTCCATAGATTCCTTCGATCCCTGCGAACTTCCTCACCTGTGGATACCCCCTTCCAATATCTACATATATACTACTCTCACGATTTAAGTATAAATATTCTTTTAAACGTACATAATGTCAAGTGATAAGATTCAATACCTTTCAACAAGTATATTATATCCCCACTGCAAGAAATGGCTGGTAGTTAAATTTCACTTTGTATGTCCTTCCGTATTTCTAATATATCTTTTTTCGTCGCTCTGACATTACTTTAAGAACAGAGAGGAAAGTCTTCCACTTCTTTAGAAGAATTTTCTTCTCTGCACAGATACAAGAAAGTACAATGAAAAGACGACGTTTAAACTACTGACAAATAAATTAGTTTAATTCCAGTAATAATTTGAAAGCAAGCCAGTTTTGTTTAGCAATAGAGTATAGGATTTAACTAAGGACAATGTGAGCTTGCGTATTCACCATTACGCTTATTAGCACATTACAGCCTGATGCAATCGCATGTTCGGTTTCTTATAAATAGTGTTCTGATGGAAAACAGTGACCAAAGAAGAGCATTCTTCACATTGATCATTATCAGTCTCTCTTTTGGAGGTTTAATTGGTACATCGTGGCCGACTGCACAGGAGAACAGCACTCATGTTCTGCAGTTTTAAATCGCATAAATCATTTGTCAGTAAGACTAAATTTACTTTCTAAGAGAAATAACTAAGGCTTCTAACAGTATCGATTTTCGGCACGACCATCGACGCTATTATGGAACAGTAATGATCTGTGTAATGTAATATTCACATATATCCAGCAAGCACGAAAGTGATGTGTAGTCGGCTGTCTTTGCCAACATAATTTGTTGCTCATTAAAGTGTCTTTCGTATTTCTTCGGTATGTTTAAAAAATGCACATAGACGTTTTCAAGATTATTCAGTTCCTTGTCTGACAAATTAAAATTACTATTACAATATTTTATTCTCAGACTGAAGGTCTATTGAATAAATAAAAAGCTGTTATTGATACAGAAGACTTTAATTGTATGAGTCTATAGCCTCGACAAATTTTAAGTTTGACAGTTTTGTTGCTGCACAGAGTTCAGTTTCATTAAAGGCATGGCAAAAGCTGATTTGAATTTCTTGAGGCGAATCGCCAGCTTGCATTTTTTCAATGAAACGAGACGGCAAGAGTTACAGACAATATATTTTGTACCATCGTGGACTTAAGCGTAAAATATATACCCATCTCAAGGCCAAAGTAACTTTCTAGTAACGATTTTAGGCTTTAGAATCAAAATGAGCATTCATTGATTAAATTGTACCATTTTTCATTTTGAAGTGACCTTACGCACTTGGTAACCGTTTGTTTATATTCTCTATCAATTATGATAAAGTGAATAAGTGTGAGGTAATTTATCGAATGGAGAATTAACTTAGTGTTAAAATCAACAGAATTTCTTTCCTAAAGGTCTAACAAATGATGCCGAGTATGTTTTCTTTTAATGTTTTCTTGTTTGTCATATATGGTATATAAAGAAAGGGTCGATGTAGGCAATATTCAAAACAGATTATTTGGCTAGGTGCTATTTTATATTAAGTTGCAGAAAGTGGCTGATATTTGACAACTTTCTTACTCGTTGCTAGCTTCCGGCCCCCGAAGCTGTTAAATCCCAAAATATCACGAATGTATTTCTCTAACTGCTCATTCTGTTTATGAATATAGTATAAAGATAAGTGGGTACTATGAAGATGTATATAACTATTGCAGTACTTATTAGCTCTCTAATGCCATGCCACTGCTAGCGTCAACTGAAGAAAAGTATTACGTTTATCCTCCATCTGGATGTAAATCATCACTAAAGCACACAATCAAATAACAGGTAACACGTTCTAGATCACAGGTTTTGAAAGTACGGGTCTCGACCCACTACTGGGTTGCAGAATGTCAGGCACTGGGTCGCGTTGCTGATCCAAATATATTGCAGCATTATTATTTTTTGAGGAATCTAGACAAAATATATAATTTTCGAGTAGCGGGCTAGAACGATTCTTCAACTGGATCGTGAGAAAAATAATTGGAAAACCACTATCCTAGACTCATTGCAAACCATTTCTTTAATCACTTTATGGTTTTTTTTTCTTAGGTTGGCAATGTAATCTGTTGTTAAATATTGCCACAATAATAAACCAATCGTTTCCATATTTTCCAATACTAATTTAGTTAACATTTTTTCACAGGATGAGCCGGTTTAGTGGAAACTCATTAATTAGCAAACCATGCGATGAATAATGCATTTCGAAGGAAAGCCAAGTTTCTGCCTAGACGATCCCAGATTTGGGTGTATTCATTGTCTAACACATGCTAAATTTTTGGGTCGTCTGAAGATGATTCAGACTAGAAGACTTTCAACTAAAGGTAGCCTTGAGTACAATAGACAAAACGCAGCTCCCCTAATATCATGTGTAACAGACCAGTCTGCTTAACGATGAGTCTTACATTGATCCAGATTGGAAATAAACGTTATCCAATTAAAACGATAATTTAGCAGCTAAATTTGTCAGACAAACAGGAAAACTATTTGCAAAATCTCATTTTCATTTCATCTAAAGAAACAGTTCTCTCTACTTCTTAAACATGGAACATTCTATAAAGATCTTTTTAATTTGGTTGTGTTTATTAACACTTGAACATGACAAATATATTCTAATTGGCTAGGCGTTATTAATAAACATAAAATAATTACCAGCAAGTTTGTCTTCAGATGTAGTGTAAAGCACCGATTTAAATTTGACATTAGTATCTACTGATAAAATGATGTTTTCCATATCTGACCACCCACCCACCCCACAACCTATGTCATCGGAAGTGATGCAGTCCGGGAATTGTAAGACGCATTGATGGAATAATTCTTTCATTGAAGGTACGTTTGCTTTAAATTATGTAATAATATCTTTCAGGTAAATGATGGTGTGTACTATATACAACAGATTATCGGGTAATCATTTATCTTCGTTCAGGGTGTTGTTTGACGTAATTTCTTCAAACACCTAAACCGATCACGAGGTGCGGTGTTGTAAGTTATCAGCAGCACTTAGAGCAAATATTTAACGGCGATAATACTCTGAGAACCTGCTGAAATTCATGCACTAGGTATTTGTGTATGTAAACACTTCAGAATAGCTCATTTCATGCAGACTTCGGTGAACTTCGTAATTTGCTCGGAATTTTGATCACGTGGCGGGTGGTCAGCTGACCGTAATAGGTGGTGGGCAAAATACGGCTAACGCGTCAGCGTCAGCATCAACTTTTGTAACTACTTCAACATCGTTTATCGAGTTGAAAAATGCATATTCAACAGCGATGCTGCCGCAGATACTGACGAAATTTAATATTGGAACCACCCTGTCTTATTTTCTGGAAACCAGGGTGGATTTCAAACCCATACGAGAGAGTAGCTTTTGAGCTGTTTACATCTGGACATGTACATGTGAGTAAGGAAACGGTGTCGAAGTAAACAAATTTAATCCTGGCAATCAAAGAGCAAGTTGTTCAAACTATTTCTGTGCATCCGAAATGTCACTATAATACAATGCGTTTCATATGAGTTTATCAGATTTGTTTTTGAAAGTCTGTCGATAATTTACATATAAATTTCAATCATTTAGTTAATTTTATTTCTGAAATATTTCTTGACAACAATAGACGCCATTTTTTTATCTACATGAGCCCACCAGCGTTTGATTGGCTGGAGTATAAAGTAACTCGGGAGGTTATTCGGATAATTACGGGGCAACTCGGTTAAATTCGGTATGAAATGGGCTATACGCATACAATAAACGAACTTACCTTTAACCGAGCGTTCCGTCAAATAAGGCGGCTCAGATTTCCCTCATTGGATCACCTCCCGTGACGTAGGTTGCTGGCGTTGTAATCTACAGATGGGCACTTTCGAACCAAAATTGGCAAGTCATGAGATTGAGACAAGGCCGTTAATGTTACTGTTGTGTCACGCACCACTACTATTTAGGTCTATCCAATTGTTGTACTTGTGATAAAGCAAAGTTTATAAACTTTGTTGTATGATCTATTTTGGATTTATGTTCCATGCATGTGTATACAGAAAAAGTTGAATATATTTATAAACATACTTTACATCAAGATGAATTCCACATTGATGAAACGAGTTTCTAACTCCTTGTAATGCATAAGATAAGCATGTAAATTAACCTCACATAGGCCTATGTGTAAAATCCGTGTGCCAAAATAAAAATTCCAGATATTTCTAAACCCTTCATAATTGGTAAAAGAGGTCTCAAAATGAAAACAGAAATGTGTATGTGAAACTGATTCATGTTTGAATAATTTACAGAAAAGCTCAGTAGTAATAGAGGGTCTTTGTCTGATCCCCACACGCAGAATTAACGAGTACATATCCCACTATTTATATCTCCCGAAGGCAAAATAATCTTTCAATGAATGTCATTTGCATTAATTTCCGTCGATGTACAATGATTGTGAATTAATTTAAGAGGGATGATATACGTTGTTCAATGAATTTGCACGGGTTCACAGAAAATGCTCATCCTCCGAACAAAGTTTACCGCCTGCTGGAAAGCATGTTTCAAAAGTCCGGGTGTATTTCGTAATCGTTCACTTCTATTTATGTATCATGGGATTGCAGACGACTTGCGCAAACAACTTCTCTCCAGACTCAAAACGCGATTCGATGAGCGTGGACAATTTTTGTCTTGTACTAAAACGTTAATACATTTAAACGAAATGTGTGATTAATTTATTTTGCTTAATTTCATTCACACACACAGATATATATATATATATATATATATATATATATATATATATATATATATATATATATATATATATATATATATATATATATATATATATATATATATGTGTGTGTGTGTGTGTGTGTGTGTGTATGTGTGTGTGAGTGTATGTGTGTGTGTGTGTGTGAGAGGGAGAGAGAGAGAGAGAGAGAAAGAGAGAGAGAGAGAGAGAGAGAGAGAGAGAGATGAACTTTAGACAGTTATCCCGAAATTCAAAGTAAAGCGGTGAAATGTGAAGAAACATTCTTGTGGAATGGTAATACATATGTATGTCCGCAAACCGGTCTGCCTATGGATACTATACGAAATTGTAAAGTTCATCGCGAGATAGCAGAGTTGCATTACTAATTTAAGGTCAAACAAAAATATTGTATGTTGCCTTTTCTTATCCGCTGTTAAAGACAATATTTATGCATATACTGTTTGCTCTATTTAAATCTAGTAGAAAGAATATGTTTAGAAATCAAAGACTATTTTGGGAGTAACCTCAAATTTAAACGGATATTGACTGGCATGTTATTTACGATGTCAAACTTCACCGCCTAAAAAGCGTATTGAGGTGGGAACACTTATTTTTCCGACTGCACGCAAATATTTGCATGGTGTACTTTCAATGTATATTTGATATAATTTATATTGCATTGATGAGACAAGTAGTTTAGACAAAATACAACATAGTGAGCTTTGGGGCTCAGTAAAAATAAAGGGGGTGTGGGTGAAAATGGAAAACAAATTGAAGAAAATCGCCAATCAAGAATCGAAAGCTCAGCTCAGCACGCGCTAAAAATCAAACCTGCATTGAAGGTTTTAAAAAAAAATCCGTCGATCAGAATTAATAGTTTTTCAGTAAATATATTTCACGAATGAAGTGGAACATTATCTTGTCACGAGTGGCGAAACGTTTACTTTCATGTTATTAAACATTTTTAGGCACCATCCTTCGATTACCATTGATTTGTTTCTCCATTCTTCGCCAATTTTATTAAGTTCTGAAATATTACATTTCCAATTTTATATTATATATATATATATATATATATATATATATATATATATATATATATATATATATATATATATATATATATATATATATAAAATGTATCCAATTGTGTATTTTATGAAATTAATGACTTTTCATACGAAAATGAAGAGCATAATATAACTAAGCAACATATTTTATCAATTGTGAGTTTACTTGTAAGAATGATTGTTGCTGTTTGTGTTTTTTTCCTGCATTCTGACGCGAATTGTATGGTTGGAAAGCTTTCTGTTGATTTTGGTAACAGACGCTGCAGTCAAAATTTAGCGTATCACTTAATTTCGGTCAGCATTCGGCACACTAATCAATGCCTGATTTCTTCGTTGTTTTCAAACATGATTATGATTTTAATGACATATACCATAACTATTTAAACAACTGGATTGCTATATGTAATCAATAGTTTTTTCCTTAAATATGAGTGTAATTCGTCGTTCAGTGTTACAGGTATACAATACTGTAGGGGTGTTACCGAATATCGAATAGCGTGTAAGTTGAAATTTTGCGTGATTCGTGTGGTAATCTAATTAGAGAAAGTTAATACTTCAAGCCTACTTGTGTTACTTAGGCGGATTGTTTTCGGACATTTGTATGTTAGATGGTCTACAGTCTTGAAAAAATTTAAGATCTATACATAATAATGAGAGAGAGAGAGAGAGAGAGAGAGAGAGAGAGAGAGAGAGAGAGAGAGAGAGAAAATGGGCCTAGAACTGGAAATATAGTTCTGAATAATATCCATAAGGGCTACTATACTTCTAAATGGAAGAAGAAAGTAGTTCTGAAAAATTATATCGCCGCTTTGGTGACAACGTTTTTATTATATTGACATATTGTACTAATTCATTACAAAACATAATAAGGGTAGATTTTTTATCAATTTTGTTTTTCGGAATCGTTACTGTTTCATCGCATGTGTTTCTGTGACCTGATAGCTCTATTATTTTTAAATATGTAAATACATCGTATCTTATCAACAGGCACATATAATAGCTTCCTATCAGTGTTGAAGAAATTTAACACTGTACTCATGCTTTTGTTAAAATTATGTTATCCTCATAGCTTGATGTATTAAGGGGATTATAGTTCTGTAGAACACTTGAAAATGTGGCGAATACATTTGTAAGAGTTAACTGTTGCGAAAACCATTAGGCCACCATCATGACGGACGTGCAGTAAAGATAGGTGCATTATGTTGTAAATGTTTTGTTCTTTGACTAGTGTATACTACTTTTCAAAATAACTTCGTTACGTTACATAGAGCGAGGATTGTGTACAACATTTTACAAATGTTATCTCCTATATAAAATCTTGCAGAATGTGTATTTGGTAAAACGAATATGAAAAGTTAGAGATTTTTTATTTTCTTTAACACATCACTGTATGTATTACTGGATGATACAGTAACGTTCTTTTTCTACAGGTACTGTAGAAAAATCATAGAGTCGTCCCGTTTGACAGAGTGTGACATCTACAAAGAAAAGAGTTTAATGATTGTAAGTTTACTTGCAAATATTTTTGGACATTAATTTTGTTTTGTTTTTCTGCATTCAAACGTGAATTCTGTAGGATTGGCAATCTTTCTAATTTCGTAACATACACTTCACACACATTTCAATTGCCAAGAAACTTAATCAGCATTCATCTATTTCCGATATTTCCAACATTTTGAAACGTGATTAGGATCGTAATGAGAGTTAAATGGTTACTTAAGCAATTGTATTACCATATTTCATTATGACTTTTCCCCTAAGATAATGTACCGTTTTGTCCTAGTGTTTCCGGTACTGCATGGATGACAATGCATACCGAACAGCAACAGAACATGAACTTTTAGCCACTGACAATTTGCGGGGTTCAGATGGAAAGCTATTTTTTGACAAATGAGGTTGGAGTTCACTTTTGGCATTTTTCCATCGCACTTCGTGACTGCATAAACGTATACCACAACCTTGTATTATCAAGATCCGTTGATCTACAGAGAGAGAGAGAGAGAGAGAGAGATAATGAGAGACGGAGACAGATGTATTATGAAATAAAAAAGGATATTTTTAGACTAAATCGCTTTCTTTTTTGTGTGATACAACCCATACCAACTATAATGATTCTAGTACTGTCAGTGTTCGTGGTAAGTTTCAGAAAAAATAATGATGGTAATTTAGATATAATTGATGTATTCTCCGAATGTAAAGCATTTGGAAAGAACGGTTCTTCGATAAACTATTAGAATTTTTGGCAAATATATTGAGTTCAATATCAAGTCTGCATTGGGTTGCGTTACCTATTTTTGATCTGGATAACTGCACAATAATATTGCTGAATATAGAAGTCTCGTCCTAGATATTACTTATCTTGTAAAACAAGATCGGTTCCAGGGATTCATGGAATGCGTTGATATGTGATAAATACCCTGATGTATGACAGCAGAATACATTCACAGTTGTACTGTGTGCTATTTTTAAATATCCAAAATCCAGCTGAATTGCAAATGCTGCAAATTAATAATAACCCAACACTAAAGGTATACAATTCGGAACCACCATTAAAAAAACACACCTGTAAAATGGTTTTACTCTTTCTTGGAAATTTAACCCCGATCCCCTCTCAAGGAAACAAGAAGCGCAATTTTAGACTTTTGGCGTGTAAACACAGCCCATATAGTATAACGAGACCCATATGCACATATATTGATGTGTAATTCACAGACAATATACAATACAATTCGTCTGTCTTGTTTTCATTAAAATACGGGAATTGATATCACCATGTCAGTACATGTTTGCATTTGAAATATTTATTAAAATTAAATAACAGTAAATTTTAGACAATTTAAAATCATCATTAATATTTCACGAAAATAATTTGAACATTCTGTGGTCAGAATAATATTTCTAAACAGAAACAAAAAGAAACTTAAGTCTATGTTTTAAGAAAGCTAACATAAAAAGGAAATAACTTTTTAAAGACTTAAGATGTGCGTTAAATTTTAAACTACATTAAGAATCAGAAATAACACGAAAGGACAACTAGTATATTTTACAATCGCCGGGTACCACTTGAATCAATTTAGTTTTTTAACAGTATTTTAGTTTCAGCGGTCGGATTTTTATCGTTATGTTCTTTCTTTAAACTTTACTAGTAAGTAGACTCAAATGAGATACCTAATTCTTTGATATTCAAAACTCTCAATGGTCACGTTCACTGACTTCAATGAAGAAAACTATTTAACTTGCCTTAACGTGGGGTTTCAGAAACGTGCTTTCAGCAAACAACACAGGAAAGTTGCGGTAGAAGACAAATAACTTCTGTTGATTTGAGGTCATTGGATTGCCCACTAGCAAAATAGTTTACTGTTTCCATATCGTCAAAGTTTGGCATATTCTGCAGTTGGTTTGCCATATCAGAGACAGATAAATAAGACTATTGAGTCGGTGGCTGAGCGATAAGCGTTGATGGGACTGATTTATAAGAACATAATGCGTCCTATACCAACATACGGGTCTTGTTTCGTATACCTTTACACACTTTTGAGAGTATTTACTTAAGAATTATATAAATGAAGTTGTAAGGTCAAAAGTCATGGCCATTCCGTCCGACCACAGCAAAATAAATTGACTATATTAACTTGTTATGTAATCGCAAAGTAGATTGGTTCTTTTTACAGCAATAGGTCAGAGTTCATGTTTTTGCAACAATATTACAAATGTAAATATATCCTTGCATAAAGATTAGAGTTTTAGTGAGGTTCATTATGACTCGTCACAATAAGACCATTCAGAAAAGAAATATTGTGCCGGTCTATTTTCATTTCCGTCATCAATAATTCCGGAACAATGGCCAATTTCACATAATGTAATGGTTTAATTCATTGATAATTATAAACGAATGTACATTAAATAATCATGGCATTTTTCAGAGCTTTTAAAAAGTTAATTAATCACCGAGAAATATCATCACTTTCTGATGACCGAAGTTGATCAAAATATAAATTTATCACAAATGAACGTGTGAGGTAGACCAGGTAAACAAAGGACATAAATGACAGATACGAACGGCAATAAATTAAAATAATAATTTGAAAACATTCTTTCGATAACATATTACTTGATAATAATAATATGACAAAGATTCTCAATATAGGCCTCCCGTACACAAAATGTGATTTATAATCCGTAAAACTGAATGTGCCTATAGTCATCGTCTCAATGCAGGCTTCTCATACACAATGTGATATTGTTATGAATATCTATATTATGTATATTACTTTCTTGATAATGATTTTAGTAAGGGTCATTTAGTTAATGACATTTGCAATACTAATAGTTTGCACTTTTGCACTTTTAAAATGGAGTCCTGTATATTGTGTTGTAATATTTCATTCATTAATTCTAAGGTCGATGTGCTGTAATAGGGCACGTACACATCACAATCCAAAAAGGACATTGGTACTGGTAATAAGGTTAGACTGGCCCAGTTCATGGTTGGGAAGAACTGGAACAGCTGACTTTGTTTACTGCAATCGATATTTTGAAAAATGCCATATGATATATTTAAATTTATTTAAATGCTTTGTGTTCCATCCTAGCAAATACGTGTTAGTTTACAATATACGTGAATGAATAGTTTTATATATATATATATATATATATATATATATATATATATATATATATATATATATATATATATATAATATGTATAGTATATACGCTGTATCAGTGCTATACCACGAGATGTATACATATTTCATTAAAAGAAAACGAGGCTTGCCGAGTTTCCTTTTAATGAATAATTTATACAGCGAGTGGTATATCATCGATGCAGCGTATATACTGTACATATATTTTATTTATATCACATACAAATATATATCTTTGCCCTTTGAACGGAGTTATGATTTACTGATCTAGTGAATGTACTCCTCACATCACCCGATTGTGTCCGCTACAAAATGTAGTTCGATGCCTTTTGTGGCTATTCACAATCACCTTTTGCATATCGATATGTTGATTGTTTCCTTATTTAGTTTCTAGTTTTCTTCCTATTGATTAAATCAATATAACACACACTTATGATTTAAACATGAAAGATGGTTTAATAATAAAAGTAGAGCATTGCAAACACTTGGTTAGATACGACATTCACATGAACGCTAAGCCATTTACCTACCTGCTCATGGAAATTAACGTAGAATAGAAACTAAGCGAAATGACGAACCATCAAGAGGTAATTAAAATATTTTAATATCTTTACAGTTGATCTAAGTCGTTATTATGTTTTAGTAACAGTACCACTGACCAATAAACTCTCTCTCTCTCTCTCTCTCCATTTCATCGAATTTAGCCCGTATCTTGCTCCAATGGTCCAGAGAGAGAGAGAGAGAGAGCTTTGGACATTTTCATATTTAATTAATGATAATCGATTTTTAGAACATTATAGTATGTATAAGAAACAATAAGAACAACAAAACATTAAATTCATCACAGTATGTGTACCACGTAAACGAAGAATTTACTATATATAGTCGACATGATTTGCAACTTTGTATCATTTATAAACACTGTAGATAAGTCCAAAGCAAATTACACGCGTATCGTTACGACGAACCATATTCTTATAGATTACTCGGTGTAATTTCTATTTGGTGTAATTTCTATTTCAAGGTTTTAATCGAGCCCAAATTCATTTTCACTCTCACCCCACCTTTCTGCGTAGTTTGTCCCTTATGCATGAGAGGGGATCGGTGAACAACAAGCAGAAAGAATCGTGATGAAAATGTGTACCATATTAAATTCATTGAGGAAACCAAAATTATTAATACTTCTTATCGTTTTTTTCATATGTCACTAATGATTAATGTGTGGAAATTCAACATTGATCTAGAATCAACTGCAGACGGTCGCTAGAATATGTATATATGCGTATTACTGCGCCATGGGCGGATCACAATTTGATATACCAATAGTATAGAAAAAGGATGCTAAAGATTATTGATTGATATAATAATGCTGAAAGAGTCCGCCATCAAAGGAATATAAACATGTAACTTGTTTGAAAAATTTAGTAATGGCAGAAGAGATCCTGATATCAGATAAGTTTACCTTAAAAGTGAATCATTTACCGAAATTCTTTATTAATGATGCCTCAGCATTAAGCTTTTCTCGCTGCTCTCGGAGTCGAGGCGTCAGGCAAGATGTAATCTTGCTGAACCAATCATATTTGTCTACAAGTGACCTTTTGTTCTCAGTGAGTTTAGAATAAAAGCTGTATTTTACGTATAGTTTAAAACATTTATCTATATACGAGATACTAATGAATTTTGACAGAAGCAAAACGCCATGAAGTCAACTCTGTGTAAAAAAATATGCACTTTGGAAAGTATTTCGTAACATCTGTTGTTCAAGTCTGAAGCATAATGCAAGAGGCTTATTCGTGATGGTGCATTGTCAGCTAATGGCGTTTGCTTGAATGCACAGATGTATGCAGTGTGTAGATCTCTTCACTTGTCTGTGAGCGGTACAAATGCAATATCAATTTCCCTTCGCTCTCCGCATATATTATTCGCGCAAGAAATCACGATATATTTAATTTAATTTGTGGTATGTGTTACGAAAAGCTAAGATATACCCTTATTCCGATAACTTTTAACAACCTGAAGACAGTAAATTAAGCACTTCATATACGTGTAAGTTGATAATCTCTTTATGTGATGTCCTTCATTATGTTCTTTGCATACAATCTCAGAAATCCCTTTCTGGTCTATATTCCATTTCTTTCATTGGTCGCGACATGTCTGGTACCTGAAATTGCCAGGGAAATTTCGTCTGAGCTTATTTTGTATAGGCATTTTATCCAATTTATTTTCCAAAAAGTACTCTTGATTTCACATGTTTCAAGTTGAGGAATTTTGTTGACAGCGATTTAACAAATTCCAGCTCCCATCTCGTTAGAAAAAAACTTCTCACAAATTCGGTAATTATCCTAATTGTTTAATCAAATAGTGTCACGTGGTTGATAAGCTACCTCCTACGCACCTAACTGATAGTTTGCAGAAGTCGGTCGGGCTAATTGTGAAATGTCTTTTCTTGGGATACGTACTAACTCCTAAGAAGATTTAAGAATTATTATGTTATTACCTGTAAGAGAACATGCGTTTTATGCATGAAATTGTAATACTAGGATCTGAGAGAGAGAGAGAGAGAGAGAGAGAGTATGACCAAAAGTAACTAGTACGTTCAGACAATTTGTGAAGTTACATGTGTTCTCAATGAATGTTGATTATGAAAATGGAAGCTGTTTTATGCAACCAAGGAATAGGTTTATTCTTTCTATATTGAAATGGCTACTAAAATGAGATACCACACAAACTATTCAAGAAACCACTCTCACCGGATTGTATTACTATTATTTAATGTGCTTTAAAGTTTAAGACATTCATAAATCATTCATATCATAACTTATTTACGGCTAAATTATCACCTGCATCTATTTTATTCATATTGCATCATAATCAAATATTTAGAAAATGTTTATTTTATATCAGTAGTTTAAAAAGAAGACTGATGTATTATTGAATGCTTACTCATAATATCGGCTGTTCGGAGATTGGAGAGTGGAAAATATAGCCTCGCTATTTCACGATATCTTACAGATCCAAATAATATTTGTCGAAATAATTTTGTATTCTTCTGTTCAGTTTAAACTGTTCATTTTGTATGTCAGAAAGTATTATTAAAGAAAAGTAATTAGGTAATTATAGAGTACGATACATGTATATGCCATGTCTGCTCAGCCAAGTAATTAGGTAATTATAGAGTACGATACATGTATATGCCATGTCTGCTCAGCCAAGTAATTAGGTAATTACAGAGTACGATACATGTATATGCCATGTCTGCTCAGCCAAGTAATTAGGTAATTACAGAGTACGATACATGTATATGCCATGTCTGCTCAGCCTGAATGTACTTTTTCTTAAACAAGTTTCAGTATTAATTGATTGATTTCGAATTTAACTAAAATCGTATTATTCGATTTGTACCTGTTTTTAGCATCATGTGAATATCACTTTACCTCTGTGTACTTGAACTTTTTCCGTGTCATTTTATTGTTATTTTTTGTTTAATCGGATGATGAGTTTGTTTTCTTGAATGCCAGAGTTTAAAAAATATGCGAGATGAGTGCATAATAGCGTCATGTAATACTTTCTGACTTGTTAATAATAATAATAATAATAATAATAATAATAATAATAATAATAATAATAATAATAATAACAATAATAATAATAATAATGATGATAATAATAATAATAATAATAATAATAATAATAATAATAATAATAATAATAATATGAAGAAAGGGTGGCTTAATTAGTTTTAGAGAACTAATCTATATTGGAACTCTCTTTTATTTACAATAATTTACCAAAGATATTGCAAATGTCACACACATTTAAAACTACACGTTTGCTAATACACACGTCCGCGCATACACAGAACCATACTTGCCTGTGTCTGATACTTTGATAAATAATATACAAAGAAAATCGTGTGATAAATGCTACAGAAATCTGCGTTTGTATAATGATAGGAATAGGTTTCAAGCGAACAGAACGTTTACGCTGGCACTGACACTTATGCACAATAACATTCTTTTCAGTCTCTTATTCGCAATAAAAAAAGAATTAAAATGTATACTTACATAAACAGAGTGTAGTATAAAGAATAGGTAATACATACTTAGCAATGTCACCAGGAAGCAGTGGAAACGTAATATCTACAGGCAGTACGAATCTTTTTAATTTCGTTCAGAATTCTATTCCATACAAGGGCACACGAATTTTGAATGATGTTACTTTCGATTACAATACGAATATCTTTTTTTAGGTACCTTCAGCTGCCAACATAATAATGGAGTCAGAATAATATAATATATGCTGTAATTTTGCACCGAAACAAAAATATCCCAGTCCAGGGTCACATTATTTGTCTTGTGCGTGGATCTCCTGTGCGAAAACATAATTTAACTGCAAGACTACGATTTTCTTTTTTAAATGCTCACACCTATTTCGCTTTTATCTTGGGTGGTGGTGGTGTTTTTTTAATTAATTTTAATTATATCATAAGTGCACCTTGTTGCTAAAACATATATAGGATTCAAAATATAATTTACCTAACTAAAATTCAAAGTGAGAAATTAAACATAGCTTAACAGTATGCTGAATTAAATCCTAAATAGTCCCAACGTTCTATCACAAATCCAAAAGTAGCGGGTATTCCAAATGAGTTCCAGTGGTATTCGGAATGAAATTCAATATATTTTGCTGATATGCCAATGGTCTTGATGTATCACAATGATATAATACAAAATGTATCTGAACAAATTCACAGTAATTCAAAAAGAGATACTAAATCCTAATGTCAGAGCACTTTGTAATTCCAATGAATCATTGAAATAAACTAAATCCTCTCAGCTGAATTGAGCACAACTAAACGAATCCTCTAAGACTAATGTTTATGCTAGGAATAATTAATTTTCAATAAATCATCAAGTTATATAAAACAAAAAGATGCAATACGAAATAGGATGAGAGCTGATTATTTATTTTAGACCAATCTAACTTTGTCAACAAGGTACTTCGGCAGCTAGCATAACAAGAATTAGTCCATCCTTGTTTCTCAGGAAATCCTATGACCAAACTCCAATATAATCAACAAGTTTACTATATCCTAAAACGATATAATGTGTTTACTAAAGTGACCACATCTTAAAGTACAAACCCACAACTATAAAGAACATTAGCATGCAATATGTTATTTACTAAAAGACCCTTACTATATATATATATATATATATATATATATATATATATATATATATATATATATATATATATATATATATATATATATATATATATATATATATATATATATATATATATATATATATATATATATATATATATATATATAAACTAAGACACATAATATAGATCAACATAACAACATGCAACTGACATATTTTAAGTGAAATCGCAACCATCATCCTGTTAATGTGTGCTTCGCAGGAGGAGACTGAGACAAGCGAGATACCCGACACATGACAAAGGGGTAAGGAAAGCAATTTCGCGACATTCTTCTGTCACATGGGTGAGAACACAAATCTTCCAGTGTTCTCTCTCTCCTTCACACTCAATAAGGATGAAAGAGAATTGTCGTCCACTCAGTGCCGTAAAAGTAATGAGTTAAATGTATAATGACGGCCCCTTGTCCTTACTCTCAGCAACTTACTGAGATAAAAGTGATCAGTAAAACGCATTCTGGCCATGCTCGTAGCTAGACCATTTTTAGTCATACGCAAGTATAGACTGACAAAGGCAGTGGTTGCATATATTCAGTGTAAATACTGGTCATTGAGTGATTTGGCTCATATCAAATCTGATTACAATAATAACAAGCCATTAATATATTTAGTCTGAAATGCAGTCTTGTCAATTGTTCGTACGCAAGTGCGTATCAGCCTATAGGCAACTACGCGCCTGCTTGCAGTCCTTTGTCATTAATCGGTTGTCTCTTCGTCCTTATTCTGGCGTCGCTTTGTCCTTACTTTGGCGGCCTTTTGCTTTTATTCTCGCAATCGTTTGGCCTTATTCTGACTGCCTTCTGGCTCTCATTCAATTCAGAATCCAGCACATTCTACAGAATCATGCTCTCTTTAGAACTTTCTGTCCATTTTCATTCATGATGGCTTATCATCGTAATTTTGGGAACAGGTGAGCTTTAAATTTGCAGCTGATTTTGTGATCATATGTTATGCAATACGTTCTCTGTTTGGTTGAAAGCGGTTTTATGCTCTGCAAACCAGCCTTCAGAAACGCGAAGACAATCGTACATTTTCGCCATCGGTTAAATATGATAACAGTTGTTCATTATCATCGCTGGAATGTGTGAGACGCGATCTGCAACTGTTTCTCCAGTGCTTTAAGTAATAAAGTAGGAAATTAGCTTCCTGCTTCAATCGAAGATTATAGCTTGAGAAACAGAAGACCTCTAATAAAATAATTGTATTTAAAAATTTCATGCATGAAGCTTTTTCTTATTTTTCATGACAAAAGAAGTCCATACACCTAACACAATGAATGCATAATCAATGTGATCGAATCATTATAGAGGTTACGTATTAATAAAACAGAGTTGAACAACTGCTAAATATTTTTTTTCACACTAATAATTTTCTACTTATTGATCAAAATATTATTTCTTGTAAAAAATACT
The DNA here is from genome assembly GCA_028554795.2 of Sinohyriopsis cumingii. Lineage (NCBI taxonomy): Eukaryota > Metazoa > Mollusca > Bivalvia > Unionida > Unionidae > Sinohyriopsis > Sinohyriopsis cumingii. The sequence goes on from CM068827.1 coordinate 120,864,069, forward strand.
TAACTTACAGTAAGAAATCTATTTTTGTTATGAAGAGGCAAAATAAGAGTGATCGATTACAAATATTTTCCGAATCAGACGGCTTCGAGGGAAATACATTTACATTTTATCATTGGATAATTTATGCGTAAGCTGTATTCATAGAAAACTATTTTAAGGTAACCCATACAAGGTGAAGTATAAAGATATTTCTTCTATAAAACAACGTAAACATGTTTTAATTAGGAAATATTTGTGTGCACAATATGGTCATGCGCACATTGCAAGGAACTATGTATAAAAACCAAAACTAATGCATGACCCGTCAAGATGCCAGCAACCATAAATTCATTTTTTTAAAAAAAAGCCTTAGAAATATGCAATGGAAATCAGGAAATCATTATTGAGTCTTATGTAACAGTTAAAATGAAAATAAAAAAGACATGATATGATGATACCGAAAAGGCATTAGAAGCAGTCATTATTTTACCATTATAAACCTAGCTTTCAAGTTAAACTAGATTGGTGGTGATTGGATATAATTATATACAAGTATTAAACGAGGTCAATTTGGTCGGTGCGCAATAAAATTAATGTTTCGATGCATTTATCCTGGAGACACTATTCCGCGCTCAGTCAGAATTTGGTATTAACTCCACAGGACCAGTCATTCAGAGATTATGGAATGATTTCACATAATGCTGTTTCTAAACGTAAATAATTTGCCTTATTATCTCGATTTAGATGCCTTGATAAAACGTTTCATGTTCCTCCCTGAATCAAATTCTCAAACAAGGATTTAGCATGGTTATCCAGCATTTTCGGAAACATTGCTCATTACATTGATTATTCTATAAAAACAAATTAAATCTTAGACTCCATAATGCTATAGAAAAGATGTTATCTAAATTGGTTCTATGAAGAATTGAACTACGTTTTAATATCTGTAACATAAATGAAAATATTGAATACAGATGGTCAGTGGCGTCACTAGTTGGGTGCGGGGACTGCAGACCGCACCGGGTGATACCATCAGAGGGGGTGACACCAAAATGACTATAACATTTATGAATTTTTGTGCAGGAAGCAGGTCCATTGAGGTGATATAATGAGTTACCGCTCATGACTGTGTATAAACTTTTTGTGCTGGAAGGGGGTCCATGGGTGTGACACCATGAGTTGCCGCATATGACTGTCTATACAATTTTTGAATTTTTGTGCAGGAAGGGGTCC
>CM068827.1:120870280-121060280 GCA_028554795.2 Sinohyriopsis cumingii
AAAAGTAAAGTAAGGGTTTGAGATTTTGGTTACCGATCTGGATTTATGCTTTGTATCCCCTATGACTTTAGGTTTTTAACTACCCAGTGTAGAGGGAGTGTATTACATACGTAACCGGTGTTCGAGTTCTGTCTCAGCCCTGACGCTTCGGTTCCGTATCTGCGCGCTGAGTCGAGGGATTTTTCTATTTAATCTAGCACTGTTTCAAACTCGGCACTGATAAACGTTTCATCGTCGATTGTCACCGAGTATAGTATCATAATTGTACTGAGGCTGATAAGCGCTGACATGAGAATGTTTTAACAAAAGCGCACTCGTTGATGCAGATGCAGCGAAATTATTTTGCCAGTGTGCCAATCGCTGTAGCTCCGACAGCAAATCCTGCTACAGGACCTATGATAGTTGCTATGATAGTTGCTGTAGTCGCTACCACAGTCGAGTAAATTTTGAGGCGCAGTCCCCTGTAGTCTTCTATTGACTTGCCCGCACACTCTTCTTTGCATTTGTTTTTCCAGATTTCTTATCAGTTTTGCTGAGAATTTGATGATCTTTGTGGTACTCACTGGTGTCAAATTCGTGTAACAGCGTGTCTCAGCTATATTTACGTATACGTCATTGGTATGAATGTGAGTAAGCAATGAGTCTCTATCATTTTACAGCATCTTAACTTTGCCATCGTACCACAGCTTGATCTTCTTATAGTAAAACTATTACATTAGTTATCTGTATGCGTCCAACACGGACGCGTCAACATAGATTGGCTTTGTTAGCTTTAGTTTCGAGATGCAACATTCCGTATGCTTATCCCTTTACTTTTTCACTAACCCACACTGGAAAGGTGACAGCCATTATCTATGCACCATTGGCGATTTCGGAGCTAGCAGGCAATCGCTGTGCTCGTGATGAAGTTCATCCGGGTTCTCAAGTTCGACCTGAAAGAATTACCCGAGGTTGCTATTACTGTTGAACTGCATAAGTAAGCCTGTATGTCTACATGTATAGGGTCAAGCTATTCGACCTCATCCACGGGCATGGGCTGCATCATTGCCCTCTCACAGAGAGTATTGTCCATTTTAATAAATTAAGCATTTATTTGGTAGGGCTGGATTGTGTCCGTCGACAAGAAGATTATTGGCTCTAGCATAGTACTGACTCGAAATTGTTATACGATCAAGGATACCTCTTTCAACAAATAAATGTTAGTATATGTCAGTGAGCAGTTCCAGCTCGATGCGGGTTTTCCACAGCAGCACAAACCTTGGCCATCCCCGGTGAAGAAAAGTAGTGCGCAGTGCCGACCTGGTACAGACATTATTTGCGTGCGCGTAGTCGTTGGCAGAAGTTGTTTCGCTGAAAGACATGATTCTAAGGCTTCAATCAGTGGCAACTAAGCTTCAGAATACTCATTCCAGTCGCTCACCTACTCGTTCGGGTGGATTTCTTTGCGTGTAAGCAACATGATTTTAGTAGGTTCATCAACGAAGCCACCGTATCGGCGCGTGATCGTAAAGCAATCTTCGCTTTTTGCTGCAAGGCTGTTCCCGAGTTAGTCCATGTTGGAATTAGTAAACTACAACGAATTTTCGTTTTATGGGGGCAAATTCGCACCTGAAGATAACATGAGATGTGCACAGCTCCGCTATACGCGCCAGTGATAAGGCTATGATGGCGCACATTTTCAAGGTTGAGGCCAAAAGCTCCTTCACAGGTCCGGCAATAAGTGGCCACGGAAATCTCGCTCGTGTTATGGCAGCCATAGTCATGTCCGCGGGCGAGGCAAGATGGTGTAAAATCCGTTTCACAGTACATAGATACATACATACATACATACATACATACATACATACATACATACATACATACATACATACATGCATGCATGCATGCATGCATACAGACAGACATACATGCATGCATACATACATATTTACATACATACATACATATATACATACATACATACATACATACATACATACATACATACAGACAGACAGACAGACAGACAGACGGACAGACAGACAAACACATATACATACATACATACACACATACATACATGCGTGCGTGCGTACGTACGTACGTACGTACATGCATACATACATACATACATACATACATACATACATACATACATACAATATGTTTCACCCATGACGGTAATTTCCATCTCGGGACAGTGACTAGTAAACCACATTTCTGGCCATACTACATCAGAAGAGGATTATTGTCAATCGCTTGTCCTGCTGAGATATAATTTCTTTTAAGCCAGCATTTGGTCAACTTGTTGTGCTCTTCGCATATTGACGTAGTAGTTTCTGCATCTTTGCTCCGAAGCGATCCCCAATTTTTTCAATAGACTTCGGATACATATTTGAAAAATCATACATCATTTGTTTTTTCTTTTTGATAAATCCATTTAATCCATTCAGGCTGAATGGTAATTTAATATTTTCTGTGACGACACAAACACACATCCTCGCAGGCAATTTAATTCCTGCATTGGTCAAGGATGCGAATTCTTTCACGAATATGTGTTTCAAATGGTACTTTTATTGGCATCATTGCATAATCCTCGCTACGATTATTTAATATAATATTCTCACAGTAAAGGAAGATTTCGCCGAGATGGTTGGGTTTGTCGATTGCATTTCATTTACGCGTTGGTCATAAAAGATAAAACCATTTCAACTGTCTAGTTTAAACCGGTGCTAACCTAAATGGGAATGTTTCGTATGCTAAATGTAAAAGTCATGGGATATAAATTTCTCTAACCCAGATCGGAAATTGAAAACTTCAAACCCTTACATGATCAATACTGTTTTACTGAAGCGTCAAAAATTGTTTATGTCAACATATGCATTGATTAAATTTGAAACAAAGTATTATATCCAACATAAATGATTCATGATCTATTCACATTTTCCTTCAATATCATGATTTTAGAAACGATAAGAAACATATGTGATGCTTTAGTCTATCGCCCAGCTGTTAGAATTTAGGAATGACATACGATAGTCTCCCACTAATTAATGGCTCGGTCAGCTATATATCGACTGATATCAATATTTCCTCTCCTTTACCCACCAAACACCTGCAACAAATTCTGCAAATAACGAGGAATTTCTGCTAATTGACTACTGCCAGTGTGGCAAAATTCCTCAAGCAACGTTTATTCGCAGTTCATTATCTTCTTTATTTGCTGTGTCTTGCAAAGATACAGTCTATTTGTTACACATGCTCACAACATACAGCCATGCAGGTCGATCAGAACCTATCGTTATTCCTTTTTCGTCTTTTAGTTGATGAGGAGCTGGTTAACATGTGTACCTTCTCCATTTTCTGTAATAACGATGTTGTGTTGTTTTGTGGCCGTAGGATGGGATGACAAAGTATGGGAGGGCTAGAATTTAAGTCTCTGTACTACGGTGTATGTTTGCGTCTTAGCTTAACCTTTTGCTATTAACCAACTTCCATTTATAACTAAGCATGTTCAGACAGCTATATGTATTCATTTTCATACAGTGTTTTCGAATACAAGTTCCATTTACAGCTGTCCAGAAAATGACTTTTATCCCTTTCATTACATTATTTAATTGTACAACTTTCATAAGTCAGTCTTTTTAAGTAACGTTGAACGTATTTATATTACCTTATAGAGTACAACACAAAGTACAGTCGCACAGAGTTGAAAAAGCGAGTGAATTATTGCAAACGGAACGTTTGTACACTCAACTATATGTGGTGATTTAACTGCATGCAACTGTGGTCTACAGCCTGCCTTTTAGAAATTTATTCCAATTGTCTGTGTTGATTTATCTGCACGACACTGTGGTCTACAGCCTGCCTTTCAGAAATTCATCCATTTGTCTGTGCTGATTTATCTGCATGGCATTTGTCTAGAGCCTACCTTTCAGCATTGTATTCCAATCAGTCTGAAGGCTCTCATTACGTTAACCAAGTAGAAGGGTAAAAGCTTTAGCAAAACGAAAGGTTTCCGGAATTCATGGATTGATTTTAACAGGGGAAAAGGTTGTTTCACACTTCATAACCAATAAGTACCACAGATGTCAGCACGGACTGCAATCCCTTTCAATTTCTTATTGTTCCCCAAAGTACATCTGAACTCAGTAAAAATGTAACCTAATATCATGTAAAAATCGATTGCAGTAACCAATCACTAGGAAATGTGTAGTAATCTTATGTATAGTTAAGTGTTTTCGACTGCTCTTCATGTTTGTTTTTATTTGTTGTGGTTAGATAAGTGTTTTTGACCGCACGTAGTGTTTTTATCTCTGAGGAAGTAAGAGCTGAAAGACATCATTTAACTTCATCTTAAATCAAAATGCAACATGTGATGGTTTAGTGCGTATTTCTGTTCAACAATGCCACAATGTAAGATTTCAAAACAACCGTAGTGTAGAATATCTAATTCCTATCTCTGTAAAGGGAAGATTCAGTAGCTCAATTCGTTGTAATCATATTTTAACACGACTTCCTGATGCACATTAATGTTATGATCTGCGTCATCTTTTATGGTTTTATATATTAACAGATTGTTTTATATATGTTTAAATATTGTCTAATTGTTAAAACATTGCTAAAGATAAAGGTTAAAAACGTGTCAATAAGATGTCCTCTTTCTGTTTTGTTTAAACGTCTCTGTGCTTGTCTCGTAGATGGTGCCGAAAGAGTTAACAAACCAGTTCTTCGTTGTTCGTAAAGTAACTACACACATGACATTTTGTTACAATCAATAGGGCATTGATTTTTATTAAAAAAGAGACTCGGACTGAATAATGGAAACATTATTGATAGTGTCCATTAAGAAGGTTGTGGTTAGTATCTTGAACATTAATAATCCTGTTCCAAATCAATTCTTTATTTTTATAATGTTCCGTCTCAAACACTTGCCCAAGTGTGACATATATTATGATTTATATACGCACAAAATGCATTTGAGTAAAATATAATCTACGTATTCTAATATTGTAATATATCAACCATTAACAAAAGTATCCATTGCTTTTTACATTGTTGTACCGAGTACCAAAATGTCAATTAATTTATACGTTGTTGTACCCAATACAATAATGTATACAGCTTTCTTTGCTATTGTACCTACGTTTTTGTACCCTGTATGAAAATGTCAATTAATTTATACGTTGTTGTACCCAATACAATAATGTATACAGCTTTCTTTGCTATTGTACCTACGTTTTTGTACCCTGTATGAAAATGTCCCTGATTTATACGTTGTTGTACCCAACAAAAAAATGTCCACTGCTTTCTATGTTGTTGCACCTGGTACAAAATGTCCACTGCTTCCTGGTTTTTTTTGTAAACTATATAAAAAATGTCGACTACCTTATAAATCGTTGTACACAATCCAACAACGTACGCTGCTTTCTATGTTGTTGTACCTAATACAAAAATGTCAAATGCTTTCTGCGTTGTTGTATCCTATATAGAAAATTCAAATGATTTATACGTTGTTGTACCTAATACAAAAACGTCAATACTTTCTACGTTGTTGTATCCTATATAGAAAATGTAAAATGCTTTCTACGTTTTTGTATCCTATATAGACATATCCAATGCTTTATACGTTGTTATACCAACTAAAAATGTATAATGCTTTCTATGTTGTTGTACCTAATACAAAAATGTCAAATGCTTTCTACGTTGTTGTATCCTATATAGAAAATTCAAATGCTTTCTACGTTGTTGTATCCTGTATAGAAAATTCAAATGCTTTATACCTTGTTGTACCAACTAAAAATGTATAATGCTTTCTATGTTTTTGCACCTAATACAAAAATATCCACTTGTTATTTTGCCCTATATAAAACTGTCCACTCCTTCATACGTTGTTGTTTGTACCCAAAACAAATATATACACTGCTTTCTATCTTGTACCTAATATAAAAATTTGCAATTTTTCTTATTTTGTTGTACCGCAGACAAAAATGTACATTGCTTTGTATGTTGTTGTACCTAATACGTTGTTATATCCCATATAAAAATGTCCACATCGTTTTATGATGTTGTTCCCCATACAAAAATGACCACTGCTTTCTGTTGTTATACGCCATACAAACATGTCCACTGCTTCCAATATAGTTATACCCCATTCAAAAAACTGCACTGCTGTTTACGTTGTTGTTCCCCATACAAAAATGTCAGTTCTTTTTATGTTATTGTACGCAATACCAAAATGTCAACTGCTTTCTACGTTATTGTACCAAAGACATCAAAGTCCACTACTTTCTATGTTGTTGTATTCAGTACAAAAATGTACACTGCTTTCTATGTTGTTGTACTGAATACAAAATTGTACACTGTTTTCTATGTAGTTGTACCTCCTGCAAAAATTGCCACTGCTTTTTATGTTGTTGTATTCAGTACAAAAATGTACACTGTTTTCTAAGTTGTTGTACGCAATGCAAAAATGTACTCTGCTTTCTATGTTGTTGTACTAAATACACAAATGTACACTGCTTTCTATGTTGTTGTACTGAATACAAAATTGTCACTGCTTTTTATGTTGTTGTACCTCTTACAAAAATTACATTGCTTTTTATGTTGTTGTACCCAGTAATATAAGTTCACAAACATTATTTTAAATCATTTCATTGCAACCATCTATTCGAACAAATTTTTCTCACCTATTCGATAGAGAACAATAGCTAATTTGCTAGCCTTACTTTGGGGAGACAATTAATGTAACGCCTCACCTGGGATTTCCTTGTCTTAGTGTAAACACCAACATAGATTCTATTAATCTTGTCTGCATGAAACTACTCTATACCACATGAAAATTAGATCTTTTCCCCTAGAAAACTAATGTAAAAGAAACCGTAATTATGACCACAGGGACATACCAATTGATTCAGCAGGGCTATTAAAAAACACACATCTCCAACACTGATGACCAGAATGTACCATGGGGAAGTTTTAGAACCGTAATCTGCCTAGTTTAAATGCACGTTGTTGTCGATGTAGTAATAAAAATGTTCAAAGTCGACAGACCAATAAAGAGTTTAGGTTAATAACCTAGAGAGACACTCAGCAGATCCCGTTTTGAATTATAAATCTATATGTCATCGACCTCGGAACAGCTTTAATGTTTATTTATTATTGTGGGGTTTCCTTTATCAATTGACCTTTTCATAACTGAAATTGAAAAATAGGAACAATATCCATTGACAGAAAATAGTAACAATCCTGTGTTTTAAAATTATTGGTCTTCCACATGGGTGTATTTCTGTTTGAATATTATATACGACACATTGCTTTCCAGCTGTACCATACCAATATTTGGGCATTAGTTCCATTTCACTTGCCCACCTGGCATGTCCTAATATAGCTTTACCAATCCACATTTAATGCATCATCCCCTGTGAGTTTGCATACTTGGAATGTCTTAATGTATCTTAAACCATGCATATCTTGTGCGTCATGCCCTGTACACTTGCATACTTGGAATGTCATACTGCAATTTAAACCATGCATATTTTGTGCGTCACCTGTACTCTTGTTTACTTGACATGTCCTGTTGTAGCGTAACCCATCCATATATTGACATCATCCCTGTACCCTTCCATACTTGGCATATCTTACTATAGCTTAACCAATACATATCTTTTTGCGTAATTTCCTACTAAATGCTTTCACACTTTTATGTCCTACAATAGATTAACCCACACATATCATATTCTTCCAAAATTACATTCATTCACGAAAATCTAATTTATATAAACTATGATATTATTTGTAATGCCTATTTAGCGCTGATATAAACCGTTTGAACAAACGAATGATAATTACTTCAGAGAAAATAATATCCACCAGCAGACAGAGTTTTGGTGTCATGTTTCTTTATGTTTGTACAAGAAACAAAGAAAACGAATGTATGCAGTATTCCAATCTAAATACACAAGCGCAGATTCGTCATTACACAACAGCAACATTATTAATGTGCACATAACTCATCTCACATAAATTTGAACTTGTCGCGCGCTAGACATACGTTTCGAAAGAAAATGGCGTTTTTGTCTAGTTAAAATGGAAATTTGGAGTCACCTTGTGAATGAATGCGCATTGCAACAAGTTTTCCATTTGATCTGGAATGCATTGATTTGGTATTTGTGTCGATTCTTCGAAATTTCGTGATTATGGACTTGACACAGTGATCCCATTCAAAAGTGTTCTTAAAACTCACTTATTTCGACTGCAAAAACAAACCTAAAGACCTAATAATGTTCCCTACCTTAAATATTTACAGCATGTTTTTATTTATTTTTTTAATCTCATGGTTTTTGTTTTCTGTAATAATATCATTATATATGTTTCTATATTAGAGGTGTTGTCTAATGTTGTAAAGCGCTTAGAGCTTCTAAAGATTAGACGCTATACAAAGTCCTCATTATTATTATTATTTATTCATCTGTGCAAATTGTACATGAAATACATCAGATTGAAGCAGCAAGGGAGAAGCGTGTTGACATCTGCAAGTGTGTTTGTTCTGTCATTGACTATTTGAAATCATAATGTGGAAAAATATGAAGTCTTTCAATTGCAATTAAAAAAGACGCTATTGAATTCAATGTTTATTTCATCTTGAGTGTAGTAAGGAGGATGCAATTGCATTTGGAATATAGTCGAAGTTACAGTACAATTTCGAAATGTGTAATCAAGCTTGAGAACTAATGACATGGCTCACGTAATTCGGATTTGCAGAACTAAGAAAGTACATTTGGAAGAAATTCAGGATGTAAAATTGTAAGTATATATTTGCCTTTCTTATTACCAGCTAAAGAAGACAAGTTTATGTCTTGTCACTTGCATGTTATTTGTAAAGACCCTGTCTGGCGTCTACTGTATAACTAGCCTAAATCCGAAACAATGTATCAAAAAAAGTTAACGCGGAATGTGCCAAAGCAGCTGGTATGTGAAAGTCTACGAAAAATCTGCTTTAGTTCATTCAGAAACAAATTGCATCAACCAAAACGTAAAGCGCATTCTACGCGAGTGTACAAAAGTGCTGGCGTCTGCGCCCATTCTTTGTTTACATTAGAAAGTAGTTCCTTTATGCACGTGAATGTAATATGAATGTTTACAATCTCGTAAAATACTGAACGATTCTGACAATGTAATGTTATGGGAGAAACAAAATGAGTATATAATAAATGAGTTTAGTGGTGTCATTGTGGAATATTTGAAATATACTACCAATGTGATATGGATGAGTGGGCACATAATATCAAAGTGAATGTAGATGAGTTAAGGTATATTACTGATGTGATTGTAGATGGGTTGACGTTAAATACCGATGTGATTATAGATGTGCTGACGTATATTACTGATGTGATTGTATATGTCTTGATGTATATTACTCATGTGATAGTAGATGTGCTGGCGTAAAATACCGATGTGATTGTATATGTGTTGACGTATATTACTGATGTGACTGTAGATGTGTTGACGTATATTACTGATGTGACTGTAGATGTGTTGACGTGAAATACCGATGTGATTATAGATGTGCTGACATATATTACTGATGTGAGTGTAGATGTGTTGACGTATATTACTAATGTGATTCTAGCTGTGTTGACGTGAAATACCGATGTGATTGTAAATATGTTAACGTATATTACTGATGTGATTGTAGATGTGTTGACGTATATTACTGATGTGATTGTAAATATGTTGACGTATATTACTGATGTGATTGTAGACGTGTTGACGTATATTACCGATGTGACTGTAGATGTGTTGACGTATATTACTGATGTAATTTTAGATGTGTTGACGTATATTACTAATGTCATATTAGAGGAGTTGACATGCAATACAGATGTGATAGTAGATGAGTTGACGTATATTACTGATGTGACTGTAGATGTGTTGACGTATAATTACTGATGTGACTGTAGATGTGTTGACGTATATTACCGATGTGACTGTAGATGTGTTGACGTATATTACTGATGTGATTTTAGATGTGTTGACGTATATTACTAATGTGATTGTAGATGTGTTGACGTATATTACTGATGTGACTGTAGATGTGTTGACGTATATTACTGATGTGACTGTAGATGTGTTGACGTGAAATACCGATGTGATTATAGATGTGTTGACGTATATTACTGGTGTGACTGTAGATGTGTTGACGTATATTACTAATGTGATTGTAGATGTGTTGACGTATATTACTGATGTGACTGTAGATGTGTTGACGTATAATTACTGATGTGACTGTAGATGTGTTGACGTATATTACTGATGTGACTGTAGATGTGTTGACGTATATTACTGATGTGATTTTAGATGTGTTGACGTATATTACCGATATGATATTAGAAGAATTGACATGCAATACAGATGTGATTGTAGATGAGTTGACGTATATTACTGATGTGATTGTAGATGTGTTGACGTATATTACTGATGTGATTTTAGATATGTTGACGTATATTACTGATGTGATTTTAGATGTGTTGACGTATATTACTAATGTGATTGTAGATGTGTTGACGTATATTACTTATGTGACTGTAGATGTGTTGACGTATAATTACTGATGTGACTGTAGATGTGTTGACGTATATTACTGATGTGACTGTAGATGTGTTGACTTATATTACCGATGTGACTGTAGATGTGTTGACGTATATTACTGATGCGATTTTAGATGTGTTGACGTATATTACCGATGTGATATTAGAGGAGTTGGCATGCAATACAGATGTGATTGTAGATGAGTTGACGTATAATACCGATGTGATTGTAGATGTATAAACGTATATTACCGATGTGATATTAGAGGAGTTGGCATGCAATACAGATGTGATTGTAGATGAGTTGACGTATAATACCGATGTGATTGTAGATGTATTGACGTATATTACCGATGTGATATTAGAGGAGTTGGCATGCAATACAGATGTGATTGTAGACGAGTTGACGTATAATACCGATGTCATAGTAGATGAGTTGACGTATATTACCGATGTGATATTAGAGGAGTTGGCATGCAATACAGATGTGATTGTAGACGAGTTGACGTATAATACCGATGTCATAGTAGATGAGTTGACGTATAATACCGATGTCATAGTAGATGAGTTAACGTATAATACCGATGTCATAGTAGATGAGTTGACGTATAATACCGATGTCATAGTAGATGAGTTGACGTATAATACCGATGTCATAGTAGATGAGTTAACGTATAATACCGATGTCATAGTAGATGAGTTGACGTATAATACCGATGTCATAGTAGATGAGTTAACGTATAATACCGATGTCATAGTAGATGAGTTGACGTATAATACCGATGTCATAGTAGATGAGTTGACGTATAATACCGATGTCATAGTAGATGAGTTGACGTATAATACCGATGTCATAGTAGATGAGTTGACGTATAATACCGATGTCATAGTAGATGAGTTGACGTATAATACCGATGTCATAGTAGATGAGTTGACGTATAATACCGATGTCATAGTAGATGAGTTGACGTATAATACCGATGTCATAGTAGATGAGTTGACGTATAATACCGATGTCATAGTAGATGAGTTGACGTATAATACCGATGTCATAGTAGATGAGTTGACGTATAATACCGATGTCATAGTAGATGAGTTGACGTATAATACCGATGTCATAGTAGATGAGTTGACGTATAATACCGATGTCATAGTAGATGAGTTGACGTATAATACCTATGTCATAGTAGATGAGTTGACGTATAATACCGATGTCATAGTAGATGAGTTGACGTATAATACCTATGTCATAGTAGATGAGTTGACGTATAATACCGATGTCATAGTAGATGAGTTGACGTATAATACCGATGTCATAGTAGATGAGTTGACGTATAATACCGATGTCATAGTAGATGAGTTGACGTATAATACCGATGTCATAGTAGATGAGTTGACGTATAATACCGATGTCATAGTAGATGAGTTGACGTATAATACCGATGTCATAGTAGATGAGTTGACGTATAATACCGATGTCATAGTAGATGAGTTGACGTATAATACCGATGTCATAGTAGATGAGTTGACGTATAATACCGATGTCATAGTAGATGAGTTGACGTATAATACCGATGTCATAGTAGATGAGTTGACGTATAATACCGATGTCATAGTAGATGAGTTGACGTATAATACCGATGTCATAGTAGATGAGTTGACGTATAATACCGATGTCATAGTAGATGAGTTGACGTATAATACCGATGTCATAGTAGATGAGTTGACGTATAATACCGATGTCATAGTAGATGAGTTGACGTATAATACCGATGTCATAGTAGATGAGTTGACGTATAATACCGATGTCATAGTAGATGAGTTGACGTATAATACCGATGTCATAGTAGATGAGTTGACGTATAATACCGATGTCATAGTAGATGAGTTGACGTATAATACCGATGTCATAGTAGATGAGTTGACGTATAATACCGATGTCATAGTAGATGAGTTGACGTATAATACCGATGTCATAGTAGATGAGTTGACGTATAATACCGATGTCATAGTAGATGAGTTGACGTATAATACCGATGTCATAGTAGATGAGTTGACAAGTTGGTTCATATGTCAAGATCATTATATTCTTTCTTTTCCTTATTTTCCTATCTTTACACTCTTCTTTTCAAAACTAAACAAATTCTAATTACTACATAAATGAGGCTGATAATTTTTCAAAACTAAATTTACTCCTTTTACATTAATTATGCAACAGTTTTCCTCAGACAAATTAAAGGAAAAATGAAAAATAAATTTCGGTAAAAACCGAAAATAAGAAAACAAGAAATCAAATATGTTTTTGCTCAAAACGTCCGTGATTGTCTAAAGATATCTGACTGAATAATTTCATATAGACAGCGTATATTTCAATCCAAGTAGACAGATTACATTTCACTTTAAGTGGACAGCATGTATATCGACCGCTCCGGTGGCCTAAGCGGTTAGAGCAGATGAGGGAGGTCGCAGGGTCAGACCCAAGCCGAGTCAAACCAATGTCTTATAAAAATTGTACTATTGTACTAGCAGCTGTTTCGCTTGGCGCTCAGCATTAAGACTTAGTGTTATAACTGGTCGGCCTGGTGTCTGTATAATTGTATTGGGTCGGACAAGATGCCTAATGTCTGATGCATGATGTCCCAGTGCTAGACATCACTATAAACTGCCACACAGAGGACATCGTAGCGATATTACTGAAAAATTGTTCAAGCAACGTTAAAAATCCAAATCACATACATATTCACGCATATATTTCAAATCTGCCAGTTTTCCATTAGGCTTACCTGGTAAATGAAAGTTACCACAAAATGCGACCGGCAATCAAATCACGATGAAAATATGATGTGCTAGAAACTTAGTTTACTGTTACTGTGTTGATAATATGATCCAATCGTATTAATCATCGTCCAAATCATTTCATTATCGCTCCATCGCTTCTATCTGGCAAGATTCCTAGACAGCAAAATACGATGTTTACATTCTGTATGATTTACCAAGCACTTTAGATTTAGAGATCAGACTGCAATTATGTTTATTAAGGGGTTCTATTTATTAAGGGGTTCTGGTTCCTGTCAGCTGGTATATGCGGTAATAGTACAGACACGATAGAAGTGGTTATATTTATCTTGTCATCCGAGTATAAATAACTGTTTTCATAGTGAAAATTGTCTCTTCTCCTCAGTGAAGAAATTTTTGTTTGAGAACAGAGATATATGATTGCTGTATGATGCTAATTGAATCATGTCAATAAACTCTGATAAGTTTGAAACAAAAGTCAAAGATAGTAAAATTTTGAACTCCATGGTGGTGAATTTGTTTTATTTGTTTATAAGCATATTTCGAAAACTAAACATACATTACAGTTTTCTACGAAGGGATATACCAGTATGATGCTACATCAAATGCATCTTTAGCCACTGCTGGTCACTACAGCGAGAAATAAAAGACTTCCAAGATGTCCTTCCTTTGACAGAAAGTGTGACAAACGTCCACTAAAGTATCTCTTAGTGGCATCCACTGGCTATATAGACAACGGTCATTATGTTTGCATGGGGGTTGATCTTCCACATCGATGATTTCTGTCAGTGAGTACTAATTTTGACATATGTTTGCCTTGCATCTTTTACACATTCCCTATATAATAAACATCCATCAGAGTCGTCTTCTAGGTAGTTGCCTGTCGTCGTTACAAATCTCTCCAATAGAAGACCTTTATAAATTGTCCAAAATACTAACATACGCATTACCCTTCAGCATAAACTTACGTCATTTCTGTTTCGTATAGAAGATTAAATTCCTTTGTCTTTTATGGCTCAGACATCGATGATTGATACGGACAATATCATATCCACACAGTTACCGCCTGGTAATTTTTTCTGTCGCTGAAAAGATGTACTTTTTATCTAGCCGTGAGTTTCTTCCTTTCAAAGATATTTGATCCGACATGAAACGTTTTCGCTCGTTTTCAGTATTCATGTGACTTACGAATGATAATTAGCCTACATGATGCCCTGTGACAAAGCATTGGGCTAGCGTGTACAATGCCCTGTGACAAAGCATTGGGTTAGCGTGTACAATGCCGTGTGACAAAGCATCGGTCTAGCGTATATGAATCATTACTTATGATTTGGAACTTGAAGAATCTAATCGTAGATAGTCCAAATGGAACAGAATACCAAGGTCACAATGCGCACACGGGATTTTACAGATAACCTGTATAGCACACTGGAAATCTAAAATAAGGTCACTGAGACTCAAAACATGAACTTAATTTCTGTAGCAACTAAACTGCATCTACGGATATGTAAACTTCCAAAATATCAAAATTCAAAACCTGGGAAGACAAAAAAGTTTAACTTTTGCATGTTCTTATGTTGTTTGGTCTTAGATCGCTTTCAATAGGTATTTTGCCTTGATCCATGCCACAATTTGGCAATCTAAATAAATGCAAAACCGAGTGCAGTTTCTCATTATCGATATCCACTGATAAACAATTATGAAATTAGGACATCAAAACGAATAAAGGACTGAACAGGGGACCTGACACAGAGTACAATAATCTTATTTTCAAGAATCACAAAAATTATAATCTCGTGTAGTTGTTGTTGTTGTAGGGTTTAACGCCATTTTTCAGCACACGATAGGCTATACATGGCGGCCAGTATTAATGGTGGAGGAAGAACCCGGGAAATCCCCAGAAAGAGCCACCAACCCTCCAGAAGCTATTGGCAAGCTTTCTCACATACCCACATTGGCCGAATCCGAGACTCGAACCTACGCAAACAGAGGTGAAATGGCAGTGATCCGTAACGGAGAGCGCTTTAGACTACTCGGCCACTTGGGGCCCCTAATCTCGTGGAGGTGTTTGCTTTCTTTATGGCATCCTGCTCTCCATAAACTACACTGTGAGCTAAATGCTAAAAGAACTGTTGGCTAAAGAATGTATGTTTGTGCATGTGTGTGTGTGTGTGTGTTTGTGTGTGTGTGTGTGTGTGTGTGTTTGTGAAGTGTGGCGTTTAAGATACAGATATGATTCCCGATTAAGAAACACGTTATATTCAGTTAGAATGTTACCTGTCATCTGTGTGGACGCTAATCTCAATAAATGTTAATATAGACGTTGCAAGGAGTAAATTATCGTATGTATCAATGTACAGTCAGAGGCGATAACGGAGACATTGTGTAGCGATGTGTATTAGATATTAACTATCTACGCCCCCGGTTTTCGATACTCCTCACAGTGGGATACCCTCCATTTTGATTGGATTATGCAGTAACTATTGTGGTGTTGAACGCCATTTTTCAGCGCATGACACATTGAGGCTAGTCTATATTGGTAAAGTAAGAACCGTGGAAGACCTTGACAAGCTTTCTTATATTCCCACGTTAGCCGAGCCGAGACTGGAATTCACGAGGACAAAAGTGAGATGTGTGAGAGATTTCTCAAGACGAGAGCCTTAGACCACTCGACCACCCTGCGACACTGCTACGTGGAGAAAACTGTGTTTATAATACGTGATTTGTAATAAGTTATAGCATTAAAAAATCCCCAAATTTTTTACTTGCGGTTAAAGAACACGGGGCCGATTACGTTAGAAAGTACCACGTAAACAAACGTCAAAATATACCACTCATTTCACTGTACAACGCGTACGATACACCACATTTAGTGTGGTTCACGTACCCTCGAAAATAACGGTATTTCAAAATGTGCCACGGAAACAACATTAGGACTTAGCTTGTCAAAGTTCACTCCTACAAATCCAGGATGATCATGGTACTAAACTATCGTTACTACAGCGGTACAAAAATATTGCATTAGTCAGTTTGCAGGTATCTTCCGATTTTCGGACAATACATTTATTTTGGGAAGCTTACATTTTTCTGGATATTAATAAAACTAAAAGCACGAAAAATACTTCATATTGCAACGTACACGAATGTTTGAAGCGTTTTACATATAGATCGTAGATAATGTGGGTAATACATGTTTTATTGCAGCTTTCTACAAAATATGTTCTCATCTGAGCACGTAACTTTTACAGATGCATTCGATAAAGATTTCTAACAAGTCAGCTACTATATGAACTACGGTACTTTCTCCACCTAAATTATTTCTACTTAAATATTAGTAATGACAGATAAGCATGGCATTTGTTTTTTGAACGTAATGCATTGTATCAAGTAAAAATGGTAACATTTGTAGACTGAGTTTCCAATAAACGTATGTACTCGCTTATAAGACGAGTCCAACTGCAAACTGCACAGACCGATATTTGCCGTCGTATAATAAACAGGCAGATCTGGGTCTGTGTAGTTTGCTAGGAGTAATCAGTAGAACAAACAACATAGACCCTGATTTGCAGGCGCATTATGCTACGGCATAAAACTTACGGCATATCATGATTTTTGTTGTTTGGACTTTGACTAATTTATAAACAAATATATACGGTAATTTACATTCTTGAAAGTGCTTTAGTTTTGTTCGATCTGTATTAATTTATCTCTACACGATCTTGTATTGCTAGTAATTGGACTCACGTAGCTGAATCAATGTGGTATTTGAAGAGACACTTATAGCTAATCAGAAAATATCGAAAACAAAAGAAGTAATTTCCTTTAGGGAATATACTTTGTACAGAACAAAAATCCTAATTACAAGCGGTTTGTGGTGTTAACCATCTATAAGTACCCTTACTTATTACTATTGATAACATATTGATGTTATTTGTGTTTCTTCAGGCGATTACTTTATCTTCTATCAGTAACCGCTCCGGTGGCCTAGTGGTTAGAGCGTCCGCCTCGGATGCGGGAGGTCGTGTGTTCGATCCCCGGCCGAGTCATACCAGAGACTTACAAAAATGGTACTAACAGCTACCTCGCTTGGCGTTCAGCATTAAGAGGTAAGTGTTAGGACTGGTCAGCCTGGTGTCAGGATAATGTGACTGGGTGGGACATCACGCTACATGTCTGCGGCATGATGCCCCAGTGCTAGACATCACTATAAACTGCTACATTGACTGTTAAAGCTACGTTAAAAATCAAAATCACATCACATCACATCTTCTATCAGTGATTACACTATGATCAGGTTTATCGTCACGCAGCTTATTGCAGACGCGTTGGCCTGAATGCATGACTGGAGTTGGTATACATATTATACTTTATTGTATACCGGTTATTGGTTCATACACATGTTCTTTGGTTTTGTGTATTCTTGTAAAGCAACACAAGTAGGTTACTTAGTGCTGAAGCAAATGGCGTGTGTCTGCTATGCACGAATATCTCTGCCATCGACTTTATAGCATTATTTTCTGGTGATGTGTACATGGTCGAGTTCGTATGGGGTTGGCGCTTACAGGCAAGGCAATAGGTGCAGTTACCCGCGGACATGGATTCAAATCTCCGTAGAGTGCGAATTAAAAATCTCCAACTTGTATGATAACGTAATTTAATCTATTTAATAATTACGTTAATAGTATCAAGCATTCTCTTGCACAATCCAGGACAGTAGTGGCATGAAGATTCGGGTTGTCTTCGGACAATGTTCTTTAGTGGCGCCCATGCTTTTGCAGAGAACAGTTTTATGTTAGTTGCCAACCTACGTCTTCACCCCATCTACATATATTGTCACCGTTACTGAGTGATCTTTAGTCCACTTTATTAGGACATTGCTTAATTCGAACGAAGCTAAAATATCATATGGGAATACTCTCAGTTTCCATCCGACGAAAATGTTATTGGTTATGATACTTATCTAAATTATTTATAATTCTCATCTCAGAGAAAAATAAAACCAATAAGTATTCCTCTTATTAAAAATGGTAATTTATGTCGAAATTAAGCTTGATATTTGATCAATGGTTGGGCTGCTTCTTTATTAACTATTGGATGCTAAATAAATAGTATTGTTCTTCATAACAAAATTAGACGATGATCATAGACTTTGCGCTTTTCTTTTCCAATCAAACAACATACGGTCGTGAAAGATTCAAATCAACATCGCATAAATATTCCAACCAACAACGTCAATACAACAAACAATATCCTAAAGGTTCAAATCAGCATCACCATTACAACAAATAATAACATAAAGATTCAAATCAACATCACCAATTCAACAAACAATAGCATAAAGGTTCAAATCAACAACGTCAATACAACAAACAATATCATAAAGGTTAAAATCAACATCGTCATTACAACAAACAATAGCATACAGGTTCAAATCAACATCGTCAATACAACAAACAATATCATAAAGATTCAATTCAACAACGTTAATACAACAAACAATATCATAAAGGTTCAAATAAACATCACCAATACAACAAACAATAGCATAAAGATTCAAATCAACAACGCCAGTACAACAAACAATAGCATAAATATTTTCATAATCATTTGACATTTCATTGTTTAAAGGTAGGAAAAAGTAAGCACTAGTTCCGAATCTAACTCTACGTGATCACGATTACAAGACAGAGAAAAGTCAACATGAATTATCCCTTAGTTCCGACTCTAGATTTGTAGGGACATCATTACAAAGCAAATAGAAGTCACCGTGATTTATGCCTTATTTTTCAATCTAGACATGTAAGGCATCATTACAATACCAACAAAGGTCGGCATGAATTATCCCTTAGATCTGCCTCTATTTCTGTATCGGCATCGTTACAAGACATCAAAATCAGCACGAATTTCAACGAATACCTTAATTGCAATGGGGCCTTTAGGGCTTGCTTAAATGAATTTAGAACCTTTAGAATTTACAATCCTAATTATTGAGCCGAACAAATAATGTAGTGCCCAAGTGGACTGGTTTTAAAAAAAAAACTATGTCGAAAATGGTTTGTATTCAGAAATATTTTGTTTGTTTGTGTCCAGTGGTTTCATATTCTTGTAATCTAATTAATATTTCTTTCTTAAACTGACTTTTCATTGTTAGAATATTTTACAAAATGTATTCTTTGGAAAAGCACGCCATCATCTGTACAAATAAAATAGTTGCACTTTCTTTCAGTTTTGGCTTCTAAACATATTAAAACGTAATTTTTGGATTCATTTCTTAGATAAAGAAATAGTCATCGCCTTCAAACATAAGCATATAAAAGAGCAAAGGACACTGAAATGTACAACAAAGCAAAGCTTTACTGCGTAACACTGGAAGATACAATAAAGGAAAGTATTAATGTATAACACTGAAATTTACAGCAAAGTAAGTGTTACTGTATAACACTGAACTGTACAAGAAAGGAAAGCATTAGTGTATAACAGGAAAGTAGTACTGTATAGCACTGAAATGTACAACAGAGACAAGTATTTATAACGCTGAGACGGTCATAAGGATCAAGAGAATTTATCCATTAGAGTTCTGATGTAGTTACAAAATCTCATCATAGGAATGAAATTCTCATTATAAGTATTGTTCAAGCTGGTTAAGGAATTGCTAATACGTTGCTTATCGTGTATTTTCAATATCGTGACCTCTGTCATGTTTTCTTATCTAGTTATTTGACAGGGACCCGAATGCAAGCCTTCTCTCTCTCCTGATTTCGTTGTCGAACAAAATTAGTCACTTTTGACTGCGAATCTTTAGCACCTATAAAAGTAGGGAAAATGAAATTGCCCGACTAGACAATACCAGCTTCTGAAAATGCAACGAATGAATTACCAAATACACCTATGCCTCAATAACTCATGAACCCACTTATAATGTGGGGTAAGTCATGGATCCCATTGTTTTTACTAGAAAGATCCCAAAAATTGCCCCTGTTTGTTGAAAATATCTTCCAGCCAACCATGTGTAATCTGTCGGTGTTGTAATATTGTAATAATAATAATAATGATGATTTTGTATAGCGCCTAATCTTTAGAAGCTCTAAGCGCTTTACAACATTAGACATCACCTATAAGATAAAAAAACATATAATGATATGATTACAAAAACAAACACCATGAAATTAGAAAACATAAAACATGCTGAGAATATTTCAGATAGGAAACATTATTAGGTCTTTAAGTTTGTTCTTGCAGTCGAAATAAGTGAGTTTTGAGAGCACTCTTGAATGGGATCACTGTGTTTTTGTGTCTAAGTTCAGTGGGCAATTCATTCCACGTTGCTGGGCCCTGGTATGCAAAAGAACGCTGTCCATATGACTTTGTTTTTATAGTGGGAATAGTGAGTATACGATTGTCAGAAGAGGAGCGTAAGTATCTTGCTGGTGTGTAAACATGGGTGAGATCGGATAGGTATGTTAGACTAAAGTCCGACAGTGTAACGTAGCACAGAGAACAAATTTTGTGTTTGATTCTGGATCGAATGGATTGCCAGTGTAGGGCACAAAGCAGCGGAGAGGTGTGCTCTGATCGTGGTACTCTAAGTATGATCCGAGAAGCTGTGTTTTGAACTTTTTGAAGTTTCTGGAGGAGATATTGAGATGAACCAGACAGAATTGAGTTACCATAGTCCAGTCTTGAAAGTACTAATGAACAAACAAGTGTTTTAGTGGCATCAACTGGAAGATATTTGCGAACTGAGCTGATGCGTCTCAGCTCAAGATATGCAGCCTTGCATATGTTCATGACATGTTGGTGCAGTGTGAGAGCACCGTCCAGAGTAACACCTAGGTTTCGTACTGATTGTGTGAATTTAATGATGGTGTTGCTGATATTTATTGTTTGAGGTAAATGATGTGAACGAGAAAGTCTTTGTGTTGTGATCAGAATGGCCTCAGTTTTAGCATGATTCATGTGCAGCTTGTTACATGTCATCCATGATTTCACATCAGAAATGCACCTTTCTACACCTTGGATGGTAGCACCAACTTAAGTTGGGTGGCTAGATTTGTATATTTGGGTGTCATCAGCGTACAATTGGTGAGACACTGGATGATGATCTATGACACTTGCCAGTCAACCATTTGCAATATATGCGTGTTGTAGAATTTTAATACTTCCAGGAAACAGTGTGCAATCTACCAGTATTGTAATAATTCCAGTCAACCATGTTTAATCTATAAGTGATGTTGTAATGTAATAATTCCATCCGACCATATGTAATCTATCAGTGCTGTAGTATTGTAATATACCTAGTATATGCTATATTTGTGTTTGCGTCTTCGTTAGTAACTTAGTGAGATTGTAGTGATTATTTGTTGATTATGAGTGTCGGTGTTGGGAAGATATTTCTCAACCCCAAGTAATTAGCCAATATTTAGGTGCAGACTTAATAATATAAGTATTCACGAGAATTTATGGCAGCATTCACTAATTTTGTAAAATAAACTCTAATTCCTTAACATAGGACATTTTCTGGATATATTTTAGAGTTACGTGTTAATTTGACATATGAATAATTCTTTTGCAGTAGATGTTCGGGTTGTGCTATGTATCGCATTTTGTGAAGTATTGATATTCGACTCAACAAAGCCTACTACCAAGTGAAACGAATGTTAAATGAGAACACCATGCAAGTGAGGTTAGAATTTTGTGATGTGTGGTCATTTGGTTATTAGAGGTAAATTACAGTATTATTTACGCGCTTATGAAGATTTCAGTTCACAAAGACTGTTGTCTTCAGGCCCGTGGAAATAGGGGAAACATGGACTATCAAGTCACACTCACGCAAATGTTTGATTCTCTCAGTAATCAAACCCCTCCCTATAACAGTATTTATTGCTAATAGTGTTATATTATGTTTGTGTCTAATATAATGTATATATAAGACATTATTCTATGCTCATTTTTTTCTCCATTAACTTTAAGTCGTCAGAATCGTTCAGTATTTTGCGATACTGAACTCGTGCGCACATCATATTGCACTCATAAAGGAACTACTTTCTATTGTAAACAAACAATGGACTCAAGCTCCAGCACTTTTGATTTGTAAATCAATCCTGTACCCTTACGTTTTAGGCGCTTTACATTTTGGTTGATTAAATTTGTTTCTGAAAGAACTAAAGCAGATGTTTCGTGGATTCCACATCCCAGCTGCTTTGCTACATACCGCGTTAACTTTTTTTGATACAATATTTCGGATTTAGGCGGGCATTAGACGCCAGATTTCATACAATTGCTGGGTACCTACAAGTAACATGCAAGTGACAAGGCATAAACTGTCTTCCTTAGCTGGTAATAAGAATGGCAAAAATAATATGCTTACAGTGCTTACATCATGAATTTCCTCAAAATGTACTTTCCTAGTTCCGCAAATCCGAATTACATGAGACATGTCTTGAGTTCTAAATCTTGATTACACATTTAGAAATTATGCCGTAATTTCGACTATATTCCAAGTGCAGTTACATCCTCCTTACTGCACTCAAAATGCAGAAAACATTATATTCCAATGCGGCTTTTTGAGAATTGCAATTGAAAGACTTCATATCCCCACCCCCCGCCGTTGATTTTAAACATTCAGTGATAGAACAGAAACACGCTTGCAGATGTCAACATGCTACTCCGTCGCCGCTGAAATCCGATGTACTTCATGTAGAATTGGCAGAGATAAATCCAATCCATAATCAAGAAATTTCGTAGAAACCACAAAAATACCAAAATCTATTCATTCCAGATCAAATGGAAAAAGTTGTTGCAATACGCATTCATTCACAATATGACTTAAATTTCGATTTTAAGTAGACCGAAACGCTATTTTCTTTCGAAACATGTCTAGCGCGAGACTAAATTCAAATTTATGTGGGCGGAGTTAGGTGCGAATTAATAATGTTGTTGTATAATGATGAATCTGCGCTTGTGTATTTCGTTTGGAATACGGTATACATTTATTTACTTTCTTTCATGTAGTGTAGTTTTGTTTACATAATTAAGCCTTAAGTAGAATAAGAAAATGAGCATATCATAAAAAGGTTACTGCATTTGTATGGGAAAATATGAACTCGTTTTGTTGGATGAATATACTGCACTCCCGAGGTCGTGCAGTATTTCCATCCCAAAAAAACTCGTTCATATTTTCCCATACAAATGCAGTAACCTATACATAATTAAATTCGGAATGTATTAATATGAGATATTTGTATGTACTGTGTGTGCATTTGCACAAAGTTGAAATAAATCACTGTGATTAATTCATAATTAGGTTAAGAAAATGTATGATGCAATACGTGTCTAATATGACCGATCAGACAGCGATCCATCACTGATTGTTCTTTGTCTCTTGTTCGCTCTGGTTACCGCATATCTTATTCGTATGTGCAACACTAGTTCCATTATTATCAGGAAAATAGTATGTGATTCAAGATTTTGAGGGTATTTAATCTTAGAAAAGAACACAAAAAACTACATGGACTCCTGCGTGTTTTCGTCTTATATGAACATACAAATTTGAGCGGCCATTGTATATATTTTTAATCTTATTTTATAAATATATGTGGTCAAGTAATGTTGTCGCATCCCTTTAGTGAATTTCAAATTGAAAAAGCAAGCAAAATAAAATGACTGCCTCTTTTAGTCTTGACTGGCTCAGTGCATCAGTGTGTACACAGCACTTACGTACTCCACAATCGAGAGACTCGAGGGTGTTTGTGTTTAAGAGAAAAATAAACATTAGTGGTCTCGAAAAGACCTCGTATCTCTACAAGAACGCTTTAAAAAGAAACTTAAGATCTTAAATTGTTTTTAGGACTCTCGATCTACTTAGTAATTATCTACCCACTAAACTGTTTACCGAGGACTTGAAATTTGTTATCCCGTTTCCCTAAAAAAGTATTTCAAATTATCGTGAGGGACAACGAATGAAAAAAAATGTCAAAATTTAAAAGTTACATTATCGGACCGGAATATAGTAAAGGAATTCAAGTCTGACTATGATAAAAGTAAGTCTAAATACCATAAAGAAAACTGTCCTGATATACATGTTGGCAGTTGCCACTGTAAATTTTGGAAACTATGTGCTTCTGAGGAATCGGTCTAGGAATCCATTAAACGAATTTCACGGTAAGGAATTCGTCTATTAACAATTATATGTGCCATTGTCGTGCTTACCATATTATACCTTACATAATACTTGACTGCATTTCTTAGCATCCACTAGAAAGACTGTTGGATGATTTTTATGAGATCATAAGTTAAGTTATACACAGGCATTGTTTCCTAGACAGCTTAGTTTCTCTTCAAAATCTATTAGTATATTGACAAATTGTATAATGCTTTCAATTTCAGTATTGTTGTAATATAGACATTGGTATGGTCGTTGCATATTCGTTGTATTTTTTTTTTCTTCCTTATCTGTTCACTCGAAGCAAATAAAAAATTTGAAGAAAAAAAAAGAATGAAAGGAAAAAAGGAAGTGAAGACATTCACTCTGCGAATTGTTACCATTATAATAGGCATTAATGACGTCAGAAAATCATAACCAATGCAAGAATAGAAGTATGATCACCCTGAAGCAAAATATTCCGTCCCTCCACAAATTTAAAAGTCTTCATGAATAGGCAAGATAACGCATGCGCAACGACCTAGTTTTATCCGGTTATATTTCAATCACACGGGTACATTGTAAGATAACTTATCTGACTTGCGTCCATACTGAAGTTGTGCATGAATGTGGTAGATATATTAAGTTAAGAGCAATGATACGTGCGAAATGAGAACTAAATAATGTCGCGAAGGTTGTTTGTTGATGCTGTTGTAGTTGTAGCATTTAACGCCATTTTTTCTGCGCAAGGTAGGCTATACATGGCAGTCAGTATAAATGGAGGTAGATGAGCCCGGAGAAACCCCTGAAATAACCACCGAATCGCGAGAAGCTACCGACAAGCTTTCTCACATACCCACATTGGCCGAACCCGAGAGTCAAACCCACGCACACAGAGGTGAAATGGCAGTGACCCGTAACGGTGAGCGCTTTAGACAACTCGGCCACGAAGAAACGTAAAGAGCTTGATATACAAATGCTTAAATGTATTTCTTGTGTCATAAAACTCAGCCAAAGTCTGACAGTCGTTGAGAGTGCAATTACATTTCCGTTCCCCAAATCGTCTGAACCAATGTCGCTTTGCAATCTAAGTGTACTTACTATTAAAACCTAATTTGCAACAGGTTACTGACATTTATAATGTAGTTTGGATGTTATTGTTACATACGAGGATGATATAATTTCTGGTGATTTTATTCCGAAATAGTGCCATTGTCTATAATGAGTAAATCCATAAACAAGTTACATTTATATTCCAGCTTAATGTATCTATCTGGCATTGCGTTGAATGACGTATTCGACATAACACCAGCACGCAACGTCGACTTTATAATGCATGCACGAAAGTGCGAATTGGCGGCGTGACATCCTCCAAGCATTTCCTCTGAAATCCACTACCTGTCATGTATATGATCATCTGCTATTCTCTTGCCAGTTTAATTTAAACATCGTGCTTCCCGAATTATCAACTGACAATGCGTCTTAGATGAAAACGCTGTAAATAGTCCATTCTAAATTCAATTGATGATTTTGTCAAATTTTATATCTGTAGATACGGCATAAGTTTACTGTGTAACACATTCTTTGACAGATATATTGAACATGCTTCAGACAATATCATACGGATCAATCTTGATCGATCTTGTCGAAAGTGAAAATCCATGTTAAACAGAGTATTGGAACTCCCTCTTATCTAGGCAATAGGTACTAAAAGTGTCTGCATTACATAAAGTTGCGTGCATATCTCCAGTTTTACATATAGCTGAAGTTTCTTAAATTAATCTTTGCTTGCAATTTAACATTTCTCTTTTTGATATAAATGTTTCAGGCCTACCATCTGTATTGTACCCATAATGGAACAGGGTTTGGTTTGGTGGGTTTAACGCCATTGCTTAGCACATGATAAGCTATACACGTAGGCCAGTATACCTGGTGGAGGAAGAACTGGCAAGCTTTCTTACATACCTACGTTAGCCGAGCCGAGGTTCGAACCCAAGCGCACACTTGTGAAATGTGAGTGGTCTGTAAAGGCGAGCTCTTAGACCACCCGTTGCCCCCTTACTGGGACAGACATGTTTACCAAGGTTAGATTGAAGAACTTTATTTATGTTTAGGACTAAAAACATAGTTATCTGCACGTCTGACTTCCCGTGGTCTTTAATGTCTGAATGATCCGATGAGAAAGACTTATATTAAGCACAAATATTTTAGTCATCAAATGTGGCATGATCAACATTTTAGACTAGTTAAAACACCAATTAAAAATACTACAAATGAGCTAGTGTTGATAATTTTGCTTTACCTATCTTGTTATTATATCGTTTTCTTCAGCAGAGCATCAAGTGTATTCCTAATTCTTTTTCAATTTTACCGTAAATAATCACAAAAACTATGTCAAATCTGTGCGAATTCTCGTGTGGTAATATAATGTTTTTGCCACTGATTTTAGTTTGTTTTATTGTGTGAAATTCATTTCAATTCACTTTAATCATGGGACACCTTCAGTTGCTAGCTTTAATGGCGTTTTGTTTTCGTACGTTGAGACCAAGGTCCTATTTCGTATTTCTGACATTGCGATAGAATAATTTATTTAATCTTCTGGTTGCTTGCATGTTTATTTTCATTGCAAAATTAAGCTGAAGATGTCGAATATACTATATATATTTAGAGCGAAAAACATCGCATTTCGTTGGAGGAAATTATATCTTTTAGTTTTCTTCAGAGTTATTTTCTGTGAATGGTACACTGGCTTATCAACCTACCAGGCACTCATCCCCCAACTCGTGGGGGGAAGCAGGCCCAGTTTGAGCCCACAATTGCTTTTCTGTTAGAAGATGATCTGACGATATTGTTTTCATAGACGTAGGGGTGGAGAATTTAATTTTGATTGAAGAAAAAAAAAAACACCTATTCGAAACTTGTACAAACAATGTATTGAGCCTGCTAGTCTTGGAAACACTAAATTTATAAACTATCATAGAACGATTGGCGTAATTATTTTTAAGAATTATGTGTCCGGTAAAGGTTTTCAATGTAAATACCCCTAATAATTCGATGCAGTTTTGATGAACGTGTAAACATTTCAACTCTTTCTGTCTTAGGAAGTCCATACCGTCGTGCATCGATAAACAACATATTTTAGTTAGGTCAATTTCTTCCAATGATGTTGTATAGCCACAACAGAACATGTACAAAGATATAAAGAGAAATCACAGTAGTTTTTATTTTGGGCTGTTATCATGTTTAGTAAAGTTTTGTTGAATTCAATTCTGATGCAAGAAACCAATCAAAAGAAACTTCAACCCTGCAATGTTTCCACAAATAAGATGAGAATGCATAGCAAACAAATAACAGCAACCACATACCCACGACTGAACTTGACAATCTTTCAATGTGCATGATGAATTCCATGCTTACAAGTCGCTGGGAAAATCAACAGTTTATTGCATTTAAACTAGTCAGATTTCCTAATTTAAGTTTTAGTAAATATTTTTTTGGTATTTAGTAAGTTACCTATTTATGCACTAGCGAAATCATTGCCCAATTATATACAAATGATAAATCGACTGTAATCCACGGCAATTGTTATCCAGTTACCTTTATTTAAATTTTTTAGCATTCCAGTTTTCACTTGTGCGTATCGTTTGTTGTATTTGAAAGTGTCCACTAGAAAAAATATTCTTGATAATATTTTTATTTTGTTCTCAAATCATTTGTATGTTAGTAGTGTAGCTCCCTCTTTGAATACATGCTTTCTCTAAAATGCGTTTTTTCCATGTTGGTGATTATAACTTCGTATCGGCTGTAGGGTGTTATTTGACGAGCCAATTAGGACAAACATGAATAAATAGAAATCATTATAGGCAATTTTATTCGGAGTAGCTCTAATCCAAGTTACCAAGACCTCATTGTGTACAATATTTAGCATCAGTCTTTTATCTTTTCACCACTCGTGATCCTCCCATAACCGTGAACCAATAATGGATGCTGTGACAGTATTTGCATTTCTACTGACCAGGGCGTACACTGTTATCAGTGTATTTACAGGCACCGCATAATGATCATTTCAAATGGTCTCTTGGCATTTATTTTAAGTTATCTGTCCGGTCAATAAATGAATGCCATATGATTCTGGCTGCGGGCCGATTTATTAGAATAGTTCACACGAAAATATCGTATGCACGACCATATCGTTTGTTCAAAGCACAAGGTCATTGTTGGCCCCTTGAAAATCACCGTAACAAGCCCAAGAGATTTGTTTCATTCAGTCAATAAACTTTAAATCCATTTCGATATTAGTGATATCGAAAAGCATCGTCAAGTTGAAATTTCATAAAGCAAGTAAAAAAATTGCCAGATAATGGAGTTCAAGATATGGTCTTCTTTTATTATTTTACATTAAAATAAAAAGTAGTATCGAAATAAAATTTATCTGATGCTGTAAACATCTGTCGATAATGCGCTATTTTATGCAGAATTTGCTTTTCATCTGTTGATGATGTGTTATTGTATGCAACATTTGCTTTTCATCTGTCGATTATGCGCTATTTTATGCAGCATTTGCTTTTCATCTGTCGATTATTCTCTATTTTATGCAAAATATTGTTATTTACATCTTTCGATGATTCGCTATTTTGTCGATGGGGCATTATTGTATGCAGCATTTGCTTTTCATCTGTCGATTATGCGCTATTTTATGCAAAATTTGTTTTTCATCTGTCGATGATGCGCTATTTTGTCGATGGGGCATTATTGTATGCAGCATTTGCTTTTCATCTGTCGATTATGCGCTATTTTATGCAAAATTTGTTTTTCAAAAGTCGATGATGCGCTATTTTGTCGTTGGGGCATCATGTTTTTTAAGCTATTGCAATAAGTAACAACGGATCGCGAAAGTCATAAAATGTAGAACACAAAAAAAGTATATCCCACTTAGAAAAAAGCAATGAAACACTTCTAGCATGTTCTACTTCTGTAATTGCGTTTGTGCAATAAAGACTAATTACTTTTCTAGAAATTTTCTAACAACAAAATCAAATAAAGTATGCATTTCTGAGACATTATTCATTGATTGAAATTGACGTTTGATGAAGGAAATTTTAAATGTGAAATATCCGGGCACTGACACTGAATAAACAAATAATAATCAGCTGCCTTTGTCCTTAGGACTTCTTATTATTTTGGAGCCAAAATACCGCATGGGAATAATGCAAAATTGTTACCGAATAGTCTAACAATAAATAACTTGGATTTACCAGATAGGAGTTCCCATCAAGCACACACACACACACGTGTGTGTGTGTGTGTGTGTGTGTGTGTGTGTGTGTGTAAGTTTTATTTATTTTACGGGGGCTGAAACCTGCATGCTCCCTGTGCATAGTTCAAGGCTCCCATTCAATTCCTTCCACTCAGGTCAGCCCGGATCGAATGGCTCGGTATATCCATGGGAAATGCACTTAGCTTTCACTTCTTCGACGTGATATAGCCAACAATGTGTGAGAAGTACCCTTTAAACCAACAAAACAAACCTACAACAAATAATCGTTATTCAGTTTCAAATGAATGCACGTCTAGGGTAGGATAAAATAATTTCCGCATTTCTTTGAAACTTGGGATAATTATTGATCCCGTCAATAAGAAAAAAATTGCTGTTCGTACTGGATCCTCACACGTGGATATACGGTGTAGAGGAAACTTAGCTCATAATTGCAAAACTCTGAATCATCCACCCATTCCATTTATGGTATTTTTTCTTCTTCTAGTATTACCCATCCGCTGATCGTGCATACGTGTCACTATCTTCAATACCTTCTAGACATATATCTGCCATTAAGTACAAATCCTTACAAACATATTCTGGAATATTTTGACATCTTTCCTGAAGACATCTTCGCTAGCCAATGTTCCTATATGTTAACTCTATATATTAACCCAATATATACATTGGCGTATCGATCAGGTATTTCTGTGCTTCGTGTCTGTGGATTGCATTAGATGCGGTGGCAGAAATATCTGATAGATCCGCCAAAGTGTAGCTAGGGTTATTATATTGGAAAGTTGGTTACAAAGATGTCCTGAAGACGATATCAGACTTATAACAGGGCCAGCACATAGCTTCTTCCGGTCCCAAATTATATTGAATATTTTCATGGTATGACTTTGGTTATTATTTTTATACATTAATTTCTACCGTTTGGAATGAGCCTTAAATATACGTTGAGAATAATAATAGTATAAATAAATCTCTTTTTCATTCTAGCAGACTTATATATTATTGTATATATTTTTTTTCTCTGTTATATTTTAACAAGATATTTTAGTCAAGGCTGAATATTTATGCAGCTATTGTTGACTTTGGAAGAAAAATTTAAACGACAATTGATTCAGACTAGTTTCCGTTGGTATAAACGTAATAAACCAAAGATCTATGGGACAGTTAATCCATATTTTTATGTGTTTTATAGCAATATCGGTATAAAGGACTATAAACCATTATCACCAGTGCTTTTCATGTATTCATAAATGAAGTTGCAACATTTTAGAACAATAGTATTGTTGATATCTTTGAAATAAAGGAAAAATATGTATCTTCTGTACCTGCCGATGATACGGTTATTTTGTCCAACGTGTTCAATGTTTGATCAATAAACTGAAAAAGGAATGTTGCAATGGAGAATTTAAATAGTTAAAAAAAAGTACTGACATTTAAATGTTGGCGACGATTTTCATATTTGCCATTTTTCTATAGCGATGACTTTTTATCATTGTTAAATGAGTTTACATGCTTCGTTTATACGCTCAATTAAAATCAAAATTTAATATAGCCTAAGAAATGTTATATTTAATTGATGTTATTATTTTGACAGTGCTTAGGTATCATTGTCAGGTATAAGGTTTCCACAGTGCTTTTTTGTCCAAAATATTCATGTGAAATTTCTTGCAAATTTCTAGGTGTAAAACCGAAGACTTCAAACGTAGTTATATATGGTTAACATTTTCCTTCAAAGGTTAAAAAATGGCAGCCAAAAATACTTTCTAATTAAAAACTTGACTTCTATTCAAGAATAATGAATTGGTAAATGTAACAGTAGAATCTATCAATCGGAACACATTAGGTCATTTCGGCTACGTCGAGAAAGAAACCTCGGATGTAATTGGTCGCCATTGGTAATTATATCCTGAACTACTTTCGTTCACATGGTACAATACGGCGGCGGAAGAAGATGAAGTCACAGTCGGAACAATCTCAGCCTTTCCTGTCGTAACATATTTCGTGTACTGCTCCAGAGGCGAATCACCAAACACATCAAATTAGACGTGCATTCTTACAAATACGTCCGTGATTATTTTACGAACTGACGGAAATGGCTGAGCGATGTTCCGATTGTAGAAGCTATGACAAGAGGAGTAGAAAATCAATATTGATATTTAAACCTGGCTGTGTGACTTCAGCAGTTTCAGTACCGATTAATATTAGATAAATATATCAATTGTGTCCCGTTTGAACAATACTTATGGTCGCTTATATGTGTACCTCTTCAACTTGCACTTCAATACGGACATTTTGGACACAGAGATAGATTTTTTTTAAAAAAAAGAATCTACAAGCTTTGTAATACAAATCGAATATGAACTAAACGTTTTGTTGATATGTCTTGTTCGGAACCAATCTAAAACTTCCTTTTCACAATAGACAAATGCAAAAACATTAACACATATTTTGGATGGTTAGACATTGTCAAGAGTTGTATATATTGCTATGGAAACAAGAAATACTATTCTTTATAAATCGTATAGAGATATTGATATGTTTTTCAAGACCAATGTAGTATTGTCATTTTGGGCCCCTTTGTCATTTCTTCAGATCCCTAAGGACTTGAACCATGGGGGAACTGACGTTGAAAGTTGGTAGGTCAATATGGTGAAGAAAGGGAAAGAGATGTTTTTCAAAAAACATTTTAATATCTTTAGTATCAGTAACTGTTCTGGCAAGAATGGACAATTATTTTATTGGAATATTTTTCATTTCTCTTTATCATGGTCTTCAATTAATTTTCACCTCATGTGTGTTTTACAAACCATGTTGCAGAGCATGAAATGATGACATTGGTCTAAATTGTAAAGTAAATCATTTATGAATACTGCAAGTTAGGACTATAAACAGGAAGAATCGGTATTAAGGAATAAAGACATTACTTAAGATTATTGTTGACTTCATTTCAAGGTGTCAATTATTTAAGACTGTATCAAATACTCACTTTCGATATTGATATTGGTTCCACTGATTTCAGGAAACTACACCGAGATGAGGACAGCACAACAAACTGCGCCGAGCGGTATATGAAAGGAAGGCATTCTAAATGACAGAGTGATATAAAGTTCATAGTGTTGTTTGTTTTTGTCATTTTTAATTGCTTATTTTGTTTTATTTAATGTTTGAACCAGCACCAGGCAGAAGCCATACCATTCAAACACTAATGAATATACGGTTTTCTTTTAATAAATATTTTGCTTATTTATTTATTTAGTTTTCATTTGATTTTGTATTAGAACATTGATGACCATCTTGATACTTTGAAAACCTATACTGAATTTACCAATTCCCCCATTCACTTTTTACCCCTCTGAGAAGGGTTTGTAGAACTGCATATCTCCTCTTCTTCGTCGCTTTACAAGGTTCAGTTATATCATGAAAACCATTGATCACACTCTGACGAAATATTTAGCAATGTCAGATAACAACGGTATGAAGTGATGGAAAGCCATCATGTAAAGGACTTTCCATCACCTCATATTGTTGCTATCTGACGTTGCTAAGTGATAAGTCAGAGTGTGATCAATGGTTTTCATGATATAACGTCTGAATGCTTATAAAGGTGTGAGTTATATAATAAAATGTTTGCATTCCAAACGTTGTGGTCGTGCAATGTGCGACATTTTAATAACAGCTTGGTATACCCTAACGAATACTATTATCCACTCTCAAAAACCAGTTTTCCTACTGCAATTTATCTGTGCGGTGGAAATGAAATTCTATAATAACTATGAGTATAATGATCTGAGGTCAACAAACAGACTCAAATCTACAATATTAATTACAACAAAGCCAAGACATAAAGAGTTGCAACTTATCTAATAGACTTAAATAAAAAGGATAAAATAGAAAGCTAGAAGATATTTCAAAACTAATGCAAATTTGTATCGTGCTTTGATACTACATTATACGACGGAATTAATTAAAAAAATTCAACATTCTGTTACATTTTAGAACTTGTATAACTATTTTGTTCCTGACAGGGCATGTTTATGCCATCTGAGAGACAAGTTAGCTTAGCTCTGTTGTTAGGTCCACCGTACAGCGTTGTTTATGCAAATTTGCCAATCAAAACTAATTAGAACCCGAAGAAAATAGTCGTTAGTTTCGCTTTTTGTTGGAGCTGAAGGTCTGGAAAGAAGTTGTTACATTTTGATACAAAGTCATGATTACTTACAATCTTGTTGGCGATAATCAGTAATCGTGTGTAAAACAACGCTATTTTGATAAGTCATCCGTATGTATATCTTGATATTTCTTACTCCTCTGCATTTTTCGAGTGTTTGTTTAACCCTATAATTGTTATGTGTATAGATTAATGTGTAATTGTCATGTATTAATATTACCTTATAATTAAGAAATTTTCATACTGCTCTGTAATTGTTTTGTGTTCATATTACACTATAACTGTCATATGTTTAACTTATTCTGTAATTGTCATGTGTTTATGTGATTGTGTTATTCTGTAATTATCATGTGTTTATGTAACTTTATAATTGTCATGTGATTGTGATTGTTTTTGTAATTGTCATGTGTTTATGTTACTCTGAAATTGTCATGTGTTTATGTTATTCTGTAATTGTCATGTGATTGTGTTATTCTGTAATTATCATGTGACTGTGTTATTCTGTAATTGTTATATGTATGTGTTATTCTGTAATTGTCATGTGATTTTGTTATTCTGTAACTGTCATATGCATGTGTTATTTTGTGATTGTCATGTGACTGTGTTATTCTGTAATTGTCATGTGATTTTGATATTCTGTGATTGTCATGTGATTGTGTTATTCTGTAATTGTAACATGATTGTGTTATTCTCTAATTGTCATGTGTTTTTGTTACTCTGTAATTATTATGTGTTTTTGTTACTCTGCAATTGCTGTCATTGCGTTATTCTGTAATTGTCATGCGTTTTTGTTACTCTGTAACTGTCATGTGTTTATGTTACTCTGTAATTGCCAAGTCATTTTCTTACTCTGTAATTGTCGTGTGTTTATATTACTCATGTGATTGTGTTATTCTGTGACTGTCATGTGATTGTGTTACTCTGTAATTGCCATGTGATTGTGTTACTCTGTAATTGCCATGTGATTGTGTTATTCTGTAAGTGTCATGTGTTTTTGTTGTTCTGTAATTGTTATGTGTTTATGTTACTCTGTAATTGTCACGTGAATGTGTTTTTCTGTAACTGTCGTTTGATTGTGTTATTATGTGATTGTCATGTGATTGTGTTATTCTGCAATTGTCATGTGTTTATGTTACTCTGTAATTGTCATGAGTTTATGTTACTCTATAATTGTCATGTGCTTATGTTACTCTGTAATTGTCATGTGTTTATGTTACTCTGTAATTGTCATGTGTTTATCTTACTCTGTAATTATCATGTGTTAAAAATACTTTTTAAAAGTTATATGTTTAGGTTACTCTAGAATAATTGTCTCGATGCTATTCGTTTCATATTCTTGTTATAATTAACAATTCATGAATGCTTAAGCATCGCTTTTTGACTGCTTGATAAATACTATTTTGCTTTCGTTGTTTTTATGGTGTGTAAATCGATTAAACAAGTCAGATTGTTTTGCTTTTGTTTTTGTTGTTTTCATGGAGTGTAAATAGATTACTCAAGTTACTTTACTTTGTTTTGGTTTTTCTTGTTTTCATGGCGTCCAAATAGATTAAACAAGTCACATTGTTTCGCTTTAGCGTTTGTTGTTTTCATGGCGTGTAAATAGATTAAGCATGTTAAGTTACTTTGTTTTTGTTTTTGTTGTTTTCATGTCGTGTAAACATTCTCACCACTGTGCAAATTTCCAATGCAAATGATTTCACCTTACATACGTCACTCTCTCAAAAGTACATTATAACTGGTGAGCGTCCCCCATTAATGATCTTTTTTGTACTGTTAATTGATGATTCTAATTTGTACTGATCATTAATAATTCTTAATTGTACTGATAATTAATGATTCTTATTTGTACTGTTAATTGATGATTCTAATTTGTACTGATCATTAATAACGTTTAATTTTACTGATCATTAATGATCTAATTTGTACTGATCATTAATATTTCTTATTTGTGTTGATAATTAATGATTCTTATTTGTACTGTTAATTGATGATTCTAATTTGTACTGATCATTAATAACGTTTAATTGTACTGATCATTAATAATTCTTATTTGAGCTGACCATTAGTAATTATTATTTGTACTTTTAATTATTGATTCTAATATTTATGAAATACGAAGTGATGTGTCTATAAATACCACCAAGTTACGCTACATGAAATGCCGGTTTGCAAAATCTACGTACA
The DNA here is from genome assembly GCA_028554795.2 of Sinohyriopsis cumingii. Taxonomy (NCBI): domain Eukaryota; kingdom Metazoa; phylum Mollusca; class Bivalvia; order Unionida; family Unionidae; genus Sinohyriopsis; species Sinohyriopsis cumingii. The sequence goes on from CM068827.1 coordinate 120,906,412, forward strand.
TATATCGCAAAGAATCAAATATATATCAATACAACTGTTGCAAGTTACAATGATCAATTCACTTTTCCTTCATATTAATCATAACAATTAATTGCGCACGTGCCTTAAGCTAGCCAGGTTCAAAGAGTAATGTTCTATTTGATGGAAACAATGTATAACAACAAAATCAAATAGATACGTAGGTATTGGTATAAACATTCTAAATTAGTTAGCAGCGACTGAAGATACCAACGTTATTCTGTGTGGACGAAAACTGCAAGGTGAAATGATTTTTAAAAATGCGGAGAAAGCAAAATTATCATACTTTTTCCACTCAATATGTTATGCAATACTTAATTACTACGGTAACTGGATATTACATAAAAATAGCTTCCGCGTCTACATGGCTCACATGTTTCCACTTTGTACCAAAGTTACCAAAACTATTCTTCGCCCAGACAGAGGAACGTTGGTACGTTTAAGCTATTTGAGATGTATCAACCTTAAGCCACGACAAAATTATAACACAGTTATTCCATAGAAGGAATACTCTGTCTTCTGTTGCATTTTATAGTGGTATAATATTAAGAGATTCTATGGATTTTATCAAACATACTTCTTCGTGATTTGTATGGCTCTCTTTCTTTTACAAACAGTTATTGTTTGTTTTTTTTGCAGAATTGGTGTTTTATGGACAATGCAAGAAATATTACTCAGACGTATTCATTACTATTCGTTATTGGTTGAGATTATAATTAAAATTGAGATAAAGGCCTCACAATCTGCAGAAGCACAGACGGATATCATTGCGAATCCGTTCGTAGTTTTTTTATTCAGCAGCATATATACGTTGTGAAATAGGCTTAAATTACTATGTGATCCGTGGGTGCCAGGACATAGGGGCAAATGGAGTGGGATGAGGGTGCCACTCCCCTGACTCCGGATTTCACCCCTCTATATGTTTTGGCCTACATCCTTCAAACTTAATAGCTGACCACTACAGGTTAGATCTGTCCTTTTTCATCAAATGACAAAGTTATTATGGTATGTCCTTGTTTTTAGTCGTGTGAATGGCTCGCTCATGTTTCAAGGCAATAGTATTATTTTGGGCAGAGACAATGATATGCGTGTGTGTGTCACCTTTGCACGCTTGTTACGTGCAAGCAATTACGGCTAAATATTTGGTATTTAGATGTGTCTTGGACTGTGAAAAAAAATGTTTAATTGTTACTCTTAAATTTTACTGTGTTATTATCTACCTTAGTGGTTCGTGTAAACCGCTATTCTGTATCATGCTTTCTACGGGTTAAAGGAGGGGGCGCTGAGGATGAGTTTATGGAACGGAGGGGTGTGGGGGCGGTGGCACGAAAAGTTTTGGGAAACCATTGTTATACAGCATCTTCCGACATTACACTTGTCCAAATCTTTTTGAAGCAGCCACTAACAAAGTTACACATTAAATCAGCAGATCATCCTATCGCACTTGTATTGATTACAGTTAGAAGAAAATGATTGAATATAGGGCTAAATGTTAATTACTATATGATGTGTTTATTACCCATCAGTCCATGTTAGAATTCGAATTATTTATCGTCCGTTTAACCCTTTCCTCTATTTAATGAGACTTAACATGTACATATCTTAAAGAATGGACTTTTGGCTGCAGTGGAAAATGCAAGAAATACTGACAGAAATAGGCAAGAGTTACATATTGTTCGAAAAGTATAGTAACCGACTTAAACATATGAAAATTTTGTAATCCTCTCTATCCTTACGCATTTAGCATCGTTGTTATACTTGTGTTTGCCTTATCTGCTCAGAACTAAATGAACTTATTTCAGTTTAGGGCAGATAGTCGTCATTAATTGTGAGTTTTCTCCAACAATTAAGACAACCAACAAGACCTATCTCGCAAAGGCAATCATAAAGCCAAATTATTTATGTTCCTTCAAGTTATAGTATAGATGAATAATCTTCCATTCATACAATTTCTGGCCACTCTCATCCAAGGTTTGTTTACGAAGTTTACAGCTCAATGTTCCAGAACTCCATGTCCGATTGGTAGTGGAATGATTGATTACTCAGACCTCATTCACTTGAGTCTTGGCGAGATTTCTATTAGAATCTCTGTACGTGTCTAACTAATTTAGTAAAACCACTAACCTCAATGATTACAATGCCTACTCGTGGTTTTTTGTGTAGAACTTTTGCAAAGGGAAAAGGAGTACGATCCTAAGATTCATGCATGTCGGGTTCAAGGCAAGAAAACAATCACAAGCACTAGTGTTTGCAAGTATTGACCTGAGAATGGAAACCGACTTACGTACCGAGTGGAAACGGAGTACATCTCAGAACCAGCATGCAGGGACAACTCGAAAAAATATGACGAAACGAAACAAAGAACAATCCTGACGGAGGAAAAAAGTCACACATGAAATCCAAAATGGGAGGACGGGTGATACATAAATCACAAACCATGACCTTTAGAAACGAAAAACAGGGTGACATCTCCAACTCATCTGCTGAAACGAAGTCATGGGGTGCCAACATAACTTAATGAGTACAGCAGGACTGAACTTTGTATCATTGTAAAAATAAGTTTTCTTTACTTTGTAATGCCTTCATAACCGAATGGTTCCCAGTAACTTTTACCGTATATACTTGCTTTAAAGTTGTTGCTGTTGTAGAGTTTAAAGCCATTTTCAGGACAAGATAAGCTATACGTGGCGGCCAGTATTTTTGGTGGGGAAGACCCCAGGAAAACCCCGGAAAGACCACCGACCACGAGAAGCTACTGGCAAGCTTCCTCACATACCCACATAGGCCGAACCCGAGACTCGAACCAACGCAGATAGAGGTGAGATGGCAGTGATCCGTAACGGTGTGCGCTTTAGACCACTCGGCCTCTCTGGGTCCCTTTCTTTTAAGAAGATTTTAAGTGCAAAGAATATAAAGGTCGTTATATGTCGTATATAGACGCCGGCAGATCAAGGTCTATGTTGTTTGTTCTACTGATTATTCCGAACAAAATGAATAGACCAAGAGTAAGAGAGTAAAATGGTTCTTGCAAACAAGATCATGTAACCTAGGCGCTAGATAGTTCATTGGTATTCATACAGAAGGCGTTTAAGTTTGTCTTCTGTTAACATCATGAAATCCTTTCTGTATGAGATAAACAATCGGGCAGACATTATGCGTCCAACATTATGATCTTTCTGTATGAGATAAACAATCGGGCAGACAGTACGCGTCCAGCATTATGATCTATAAAAAGGAGCCAGGTGAGACAAAATCTAATTCTGTAATCACTCATACGATCCCTATAAGGCCTGTCATCATCAATACGGTGCGTGTTTAATAGAAATATATTACATACTTTGTGGTGCAGACTATGAAATCCTTTTGCAAATATACTTAGCAAATCTTGTCTTTCCAGATTATCATGTATTGAAATTTTCACAAAATAATAAACTTATTATTTGAGACAGGGTGAGCATATCCAATCTATGATTCAAATACGAATATTGTTTTCAATCCCAGCAAGGAAAGTCAGGTTACATTAAAGAGCAGCTAGCCACTTCATTTCTACAGAATTATTTTATCTAAGAATTCAACAGGGACTATACAAATGGGTAAATTAGTTTTAATTCCAAAAAAGGAAAAAAAAATAATTTAACACGGGCAATTTGAGATATTCAGCAATGTGTCATATGAAGCTCATTGATTTTAATGAAACGAAAGTAAAGGAAAACAAAGCATATATGAAGGTAAAACAGAGGAAATGGTACATTGCATATCTCAGTATGAATTGAGACTGCGAAACCCCTTCAGATCAATGTAAATCATTTCAAATGTTTATTTACTCTTAAAATCTAATTTGCTGTGTATCAATGTAAATATAGTTCACATGTTTAGATAGGAAACACGATATAAGTTCACTTTTTTCAATGCTTGTCAAATTAGCCTCTTTTAATTGAAATCTTTACTTTGTTACAACTCAATGGCCTTAAACTAAGTAACAGAAAAGCGCGAAAACCATCAAGTTCTGTAAAATTAAAAAAAAAAATAGTTTATTTCCCTGAAATACATAGTGAAAATTTTAAAAGAACTTAGATTATTATGAATTAAATCCCATATAGTTATAAAAGATCTATCACAAGTCATAATGTAAGAAGTTCAATTTAAGTCCAGTAGTATTTCAAATAAATTCCAATACTGAATGTGTTGATGTGTCTATAGTCTCGAGTATGCTAATGTGACAATAACCTGGAATGTTATGATGTACTAACAGTCATTTGATGTATCACAATAACATAATCCAAAAATGTTCTTGTCTGAATTCACTTTTTTTCAAATTAATGTTCCAGTCTAAGAATAGTATCAGAGAGCACTTTGCATTTCCAGGGAATAATAATTTAAAGAAATAATTCCACCTAAATGAGAAAGAAACAAAAATGAACTCAGCAAAAATAGGCTGATTCTGCTTCAAGATGTTATGGCAAGAATGAGTACTTTCTCAAGTAAACAACATTATATAAAAATCTAAAGCAAAAAAAAAATAATAAACCAGGATGAGGGTCAAAAGTTCATTTCTAGAACATTCTAAGTTGGCAACCAGATAAGGTCTATTGTTAAAATTATAATAAAGAATTGGATAAACATCAGGTAGACAAGGTTTTTCCGTGGGGAAATACCAATGTCCTAGACTCAGATACACATATAAACCTCCATTGATAATGATCCTAATAATTCGTCTATACTCACCGAAAAATATTATGAATATATTATATTGTTTACAAAATCTATGTCCCTAGTCATGTACATATTAAACTTGATTTTAGACTAAGATCAATTACAAATTGCAAATATACAAAACATATAGTCGTTAGGACCCCCCACCCCAAAATACTACAAATATACATAACAGCTTGTTCTTGTATTTCCAACGTCACATGGAGAAGTGTTAAGCATACGAGTTAGGTGAGCTGTTGTTTGTTCTCCGGTAATGAGATGGTGAAATTGATGCAGCTGAATACACGGAAAATGTGACAAAAGTACCTCAATGGCCTACTTAAATTGCTGTAAAATTAAGTTCCAAAAATAGTCATGTCGGACATATTTCAAGTCCACTCTGTACATTACATTATTATTATTATTATTATTATTATTATTATTATTATTATTATTATACATGTGAAAATGTTTCATGTTTGGAAGAATATTTCATTTTCGTAGATGCAATATGTCAATTCTGGATGGAAAATCAAACACAAGTATAATGAAAATTATTTATGAAACAGAGATTGAGAAACAATCATCGTTCAGCACGTCCACTTCTTTGGAATAATAATATTAATTAAATAGATATTTATTTGTACAGTATGATATTTGAATTTGAGTTCAGATGCTCCATTTTCTTTCGAAGACTTATCACTAGTCTTAAAATATGCCATATACAATTGTTTTTATAGTGAAGAATTATACGCGAATGTTCGTTGTCGCAAGTAATAATCGATTTAATTACATACAATATTGAAAATACTGATCGATTTATTCCTTTACTTTCTTGAAAATGGTAATCGATTTAAACATTAACCCTACTGAATAATCGATTATTTACTGATTATGTTAGACATACTAACTGATGTCATAAGTTACAGTACAATGTATACAGATCGATTTACTCCACTGAACAACCAGTATTTAAAATCTCTGATCCTTTTTTGGGCCATTTCACGGCGAAGAGAAATTATGATTAATTCAATCAGCAATATCAACATCTCAACTGTTTTCCATCCACCGATTGTAGCGTTTGAATGGTAGTGGTTTTACGCAGAGGCTGATGTCAATGGATGGACTGAAAGGAAATCATTGACTCGTGTCGATGAAAGGACAAAGAAAATCAATGGCTGATATCAATGAATGGACTGAAAGGAAATCAATGGCCGATGTGACGGAATGGACTGAAAGCAAATCCTTGACTGATGTCGATGAATGAACTGAAAGCAAATCAAGGGTTGACGTTAATGAATGGACTGAAAAGAAATCAATGGTTTATGTCAATGAATGGGACGAAAGCAAATTAGTGATTGATTTCAATGAATTAACTGAAAGCAAACCAGTGGTTGATGTCAATGAATAGACTGAAAGCAAACCAGTGGTTGATGTCAATGAATAGACTGAAAGCAAACCAGTGGTTGATGTCAATGAATAGACTGAAAGCAAACCAGTGGTTGATGTCAATGAATAGACTGAAAGCAAATCAGTGGCTGCTGTCAATGATTAGACTGAAAACAAATCAGTGGCTGATGTCAGTGAAAGGACTGAAAAGAAACCAATGGTTTATGTCAATGATTGGGATGAAACCAAATTAGTGATTGATTTCAATGAATTGACTGAAAGCAAACCAGTGGTTGATGTCAATGAATTGACTGAAAGCAAACCAGTGGTTGATGTCAATGAATAGACTGAAAGCAAACCAGTGGTTGATGTCAATGAATAGACTGAAAGCAAACCAGTGGTTGATGTCAATGAATAGACTGAAAGCAAATCAGTGGCTGCTGTCAATGATTAGACTGAAAACAAATGAGTGGCTGATGTCAGTGAAAGGACTGAAAAGAAACCAATGGTTTATGTCAATGAATGGGATGAAAGCAAATTAGTGATTGATTTCAATGAATTGACTGAAAGCAAACCAGTGGTTGATGTCAATGAATAGACTGAAAGCAAACCAGTGGTTGATGTCAATGAATAGACTGAAAGCAAACCAGTGGTTGATGTCAATGAATAGACTGAAAGCAAATCAGTGGCTGCTGTCAATGATTAGACTGAAAACAAATCAGTGGCTGATGTCAGTGAAAGGACTGAAAAGAAACCAATGGTTTATGTCAATGATTGGGATGAAACCAAATTAGTGATTGATTTCAATGAATTGACTGAAAGCAAACCAGTGGTTGATGTCAATGAAGGGACTGAAAGTAAATGCATGGCTTATGTCAATGAATGGACTGAAAGCAAATCAGCGGTTAATGTAAATTAATAGACTGAAATCAAATCAGTGGTTGATGTCAATGAATAGACTGAAAGCAAATTAGTGGTTGATGTCGATGAAAAGACTGAAATGAAATCAATGGTTTATGTCAATGAATGGGATGAAAGCAAATTAGTGGCTGATTTCAATGAATTGACTGAAAGCAAACCAGTAGTTGATGTCGATGAAAGGACTGAAAACAAAGCATTGGTTAATGTCAATGAATAGACTGAAAGCAAATCAATGATCAATGGTTGATCTCAGTGAATGGATTTAAAGCAAATCAGTGATTGATGTCAAAGAATAGACTGAAAGCAAATCAGTGGCTGATGTCAGTGAAAGAACTGAGCGTAAATCGGTGGTTCCTGTCAATGATTAGACTGAAAGCAAATCAGTGGCTGATGTCAATGAATAGACGGAAATCAAATTAGTGGCAGAGATAAGTGAATCACTGAAAATAAATCACTGTAATTTTATTCTAGATATTGTTTACAATTTAACCTATGCAATTCTTTCGAATCAGCAAATTATAAAGTAATACCTTTGTCTAGACTCAAAGAATCTCCATAAGCCAGTGCATACAAATATTTGATCAAGTAGATTTAATTCGTCAAAATTCAAGATTATATCGATAAATCTAAACAAGTCTCTATGGAATTGAAAGTAGGCTGTGTTTTAACTACATCCTGAAGAAAAAAGAAGGATTTCACATTGACTTCATATAAGATATAGTAGTTGGTATCTGTATTCGGTTATGCAACGTATAAATAACCACAGATTTTTAATAAAAATTGCTACTTTTAAATGGTTTCTCAAATCAAGGTTTGTACAGTAGAGAATTTATAATGCTTTATGCAATTTTAAATGGGGAAGCTTTGTTTGAATGCATACAAAATGTTACTAGGGAGATGATGTTGTCATGTAAATGAAGGATCACGTTTTAACTACAAATTCATGTATTTATGATCCTTGTGAAAAATCGCACGTCTGCCCTCTGGTGTTTATGGTCATAAAACCTCACAAAACATGCTGTAATCTTTAAACTGTGCATTGTGGCCATGACATAAAAATTTCAATCAAAAAAGGGGAAAATGCAGATTGTTATTTGGGGATCACATCTTTGGTTGCTATCACGATCTAAATATGGTTTGTTGACGAACAAACAAGAGAACAACAGCTTCTAGGTGTCGTCTAAAGTAAAATTGTACTACTTTTGCGTGCCGTTTCAATACCATTTTTGAGCACTTTATTCCCCTCAGAGCCCTCTCCCTTTTAGTATCTGCTCTAACCATCCGTCAATTGTCCAGTTGTCTCTTTACCATTCTGTACATTATTTCACCATTTCAAAAAAATTTCCCTGTGTCTTGCCACCTGTAGTTACTGAAATTCAGTTTTCTGCGTTATGCATCTTTAACAAATTTCAATGATATATCAGAAAGTCTATTGCAATGAGTAAGAGTTCCAAACATGAGAACAGAAGTTCAAGTCGTTTCTGTGTTATCGGATCAGCGTACCGGTTCGTTCTGTACTGCAAACTTCACAGGTTCCGGTGTTTTTTAAAACCGATCAATTCTATTTAGACATTGTGGGATTGTGAACTTCAAGTAAGATTCACTTCATAAACAGCTTTACAAGTTACAAAACTACGCACCTCCGAAAATGAAGATTTGATAACGGAAGTGTTCCAATAAGCATTGGCACATGCATATTAATGCGCATTTTAGAAAGAATTGTGCTTATTTTAAAATTATTTACAAGAGATGTATTACACTGACTTCAGTAAGTCATGAAAATTAACAAAGTAATGGGGCTGTTGCTCTTAACACACCGACGTGACCTCTGAGTTGTTTGTCGTACCGTTCGCGTACGATACTCTCTACCTTTTTCAACGTTACAGAAGAGTTTCAGATACTGCAATAGCTCCCATGGCAGAAATAATTTCGTATATATGCGAAGTCTCCATATTGTAAATGCTACTTACATCTTATCATCCACGAGATATAAATCGCATTATTATTATTATTATTATTATTATTATTATTATTATTATTTTAAAATTGTCATATATTGCAAAATGAGCAAATATTACATTGTTGAAACCACACGTTATAAGATATTTTCAAATACTGTTTCTTTCCTACAGTGATTTCTGCTATATCGACACAAGCACACACAGACACCGACGCACACACACGTCCTTACTGCTTATTGTTTCAGCATTTCTTATCCACCCCGATAGTCCCATTATCTACTATCACAGCTATAATATTTATACATGCATGCAGTTCACGCCGGAAATGGGCAGATAAAAGCAATTGCTCTGACCGATGTGCGGGTATTTTATCTCTATAACTAGACAATCGTAGAAAATTTGCTTGACCATGGTTGTCTTTTTTCTCTTTGTTTCTAGGATTTATTTATTTCATTTATATAAAAAAAATATATGTTCATATAAATGGTTAGGGACGGGCAATGAGTCTGATTTCAACATAAGTTGTGAAGTATGGTCATGATGTGCAATATTAATAATATTCGTAAACCAGTCAATATTTTCATTTCAATGACGTGTCTGCCCTAACTGTCCTGCTTAAAATGTATTTATTCAGTTCCATAAATGCGCTGCACAATCTTGCTTGCAGAAACAGCTTATTATTGCCAACAAAGGTTGCTGACTGTTCAGTGCAAAGAGATGAACTGAACTTAGTGGCGAAATATTGGATCAGCAAACGTAACATCCCAAAGCGTCTTTTACATTATCATCTCTCATTGAACCAAAAGCGAACTCCTGAATATGAAGCAGAAAATAATCCACTGATAGACGACTACAATAATCCGTATAAATCTTTACGATAAAATCTAGAAAGGGATCTTTGATGTGCATCATATAATTGAATTTTCAAAGGAGATGATTCCTTGTAGACAGCCAAATCCAGATCCACTTTGCAACCTTTATTGTATTTAGGTTGTCGTTATTTACGTGGCCACAAAAGATGCGCGTGCTTAAATGACCGATTTTCGCATTGACGCACCGCACGAATACAGAATAACGTTATTCAAAGTTCTAAACAACCTTGAAATAAGAACTGATATAACAAAAGTTTATTTAAAATCCTTTTTTAGAAATCCAAAACCTCTTATCAGAATCAACTAAATCAAAGCCAATAATTCACTGAATTTGAAGGGAAGTATTCTCCCTGTTTTATCTTTTCTTGTAAGAAATGGATATAGGCTTTTTTTTACATTTTAAGCCCGCATAAAATCTTCTATTGTGACATCACGGGGCGTGACAATGGTATGCAATATATAAAACCACATTTTAGACAGCTATATAGTTCCCAATCTTTCTCTAATCATGTCCAGCACAAATAACTATATTTATCAAATGACCATTTGCTTGTTGGGTCTTTTTTTACGTTCACTGAAGTATGGACCGAAAAAACGTTGTGCGAACTGTGTGATCCGCGAAGATCCCCCAAAAGAAAAAGAAATAAAAGAAATATCTTTTTGAAACGTGTATTAACTCGACCATTCCAACCTAGAATATACCAACTAGCAACCCAATATCTATAATTTGGATACAGCCAATCAGAATACGGCAACCATCTGCCTGACAATATAGGAGAGAGATATCTTTGGTCATTAAATCATGCTATGAGCAGCCTCCATTTAATTACAAGTACCGAGAAAAAAACCACGGTGGACATATAACTGCATCAATAATTTTGATGTGACTAATCCTTTATAGCCCTATTACCCGGTGTCGAAATCTGGGAGTAGCGTCTCCGTGGTTTAGCTATTTAGAAAAAGAAGAGATTTTACCTCAACTTTTTCAGTACAGTCTATAGATTGCTAATATGGCGCACGATCCAAAAGAAAATATGGGATTTAGAAGAAGGTAAACCTTAAAATACTTCTACACAGTCTCTCTCTCTCTCTCTCTCTCTCTCTCTCTCTCTCTCTCTCTCTCTCTCTCTCTCTCTCTCTCTCCATGGATTATCTACATTTGTGTAATTTGTGCCCAAGTTTCAGAGTTGTACTTTCGGAATCTGATATAAAGTTTCACCCAAGAGAAACTACTGGCACGCTTTCTCACATACCCACATTGGCCGAATCCGAGAATCGAACCCACGCAGACAGAGGTGAGATGGCAGCGATCCGTAACGGCTAGTTCTTTAGACCACTCGGCTAGTGCTTTAGACCACTCGGCGAGTTCTTTAGACCACTTGACCACTCAGAGGGCCCCGACTTACAGTTTTAAATATCTTGTATTGAACACATCAGTTCGATTCACCCATTTTATGTTTAACACCCTTACTGCATCAGTGTCTATCCATATTAAAAAGATTACCAGCTGGCTCCCACCCCAACGTTTCTAAGATAGTAAAGAACACTTTCACTGTCTTCATGGGTGAGTATGCTGAAGTCCTAAAAATTACAATCTGCACTGTCTTCATGGGTGAGTATGCTGAAGTCCTAAAAATCACAATCTGCAACAAGTTATTTATTTAAATTTGAATCGAAGAGAATGTTCACTTTTTTCCCGGTTTTGTTAATACCCCAAATTTCATTCAAAATGTAGAAATACGAGTAAAAGCCTAGATCCACAGCTTTTCTAATAGCTACTCGATATCAGCTATTCAGTTCCGTTCGAATGGTTCACTCATCTTGGCCTTACAGTATGTAACAATGCGCATGTCAGAATGTAAATTGGAATGTCAGGACAAATGACTGAAGTCAATGTAGATTGCAAGTATTTTAATCATATATGTTGTTTTTGTTATTGTTGTTGCTTATGGTTTAACGCCAGTTTTCAACACATAGTACGTGTCGGCCATTATATATTGTGGAGGAATAATCAAGAAACACAGGGAACAACCACAGACTCACGGAAAGCTACAAGCAAGTTATGTTTCATATCCACGGTGACCGAGCCTGAGACTCCAACTCAAGCAAGCAGAGATGAGACCACTTTGACTTATACATATTTAAATTCAATGCGAATGTCGGAAAATGTGGTGCCAGTTGGCTAAACTATTGTGTAGTGGTTTATTTGTTGTGTTCATACGGGTATAGATAAGAGAAAATCTAAATGGCCCAGCTAAGTACATTCCTAAAACTGATCATGAAGAAGGAAGAATGTAATTATCACCTCACGACCTCACAAATGACGTCACCCAAAGGAAATACATAATGACCAAATGTATTTCATGGTCATTTCTCAAAACGTTTATGCGGATTTTGTTAAATAAAATCAATATTTTATAATCGTACATATGTGCCTATTTCAAATGAAATGCATGAAACTCCTAGCAGAATGTCAATCTTTTGCGATCCGTGGAGATCAAACAATTTAATTTCTTTGACGAATGTCATAGATTTGAAATGAACACTCGTGTAAGACCTCTGTTTCTGATCTTTATTGTGCATGTTTTCGGTTATTAATATAGTTCCAACATTCTATCGAGATGAAGTTAAGAAAAGAAAATACTTGACGTGATCGATTCTGAACTTAAGCTCCCTTTGCTCTCAATGTGCGTTTATTAAACTCTTTGTCGGCAAGATATTAAAAAATGTAACCAGACTTGTACCGTTCCTTCAGCACTTCTAACTGCTGTGTATAGTTTTGAAAAGAATCATGTGTGATAATCAAATGTACGCATAATCGGGAAATATAGTTATACCAGCAGAACCAACATATCAAGGGAGGATAAAAGTGTTCCTCACTCGCTACATTATATCGTTTCCTAGACATCTGCACAATATATATATATATATATATATATATATATATATATATATATATATATATATATATATATATATATATATATATATATATATATATATATATATATATATATATATATATATATATATATATATATATATATATATATATATATACATACATACAGTCTTCAGACTTCAAACGTTGTTAGGTTTCAAATCTAGATCTTTGGCTGTTCCTAATCAAGTTTGTCATTTAAATAAACTTATTTTTCACAATTCTGACTCAATATTCCATGTAGCTATTTAAACCTACTTCTTTTCTCGCTGAAGTTGTATATAACATTTTAGTAACCTCTCCATAGGAAACGCAATAGTAATAAAATACATATAATAATAATAATAATGAGGACTTTGTATATCGCCTAATCTTTAGAAGCTCTAAGCGCTTTACAACATTAGACATCACCTATAAGATAAAAAACATATAATGATATGATTACAAAAACAAACACCATGAAATTAGAAAACATAAAAAAACATGCTGAGAATATTTAACGTAGGAAACATTATTCAGTCTTTTAAGTTTGTTCTTGCAGTCGAAATAAGTGAGTTTTGAGAGCCCTCTTGAATGTGATTACTGTGTCTTTTGTCTAAGTTCAGTGGGCAATTCATTCCACATTGCTGGGCCCTGGTATGCAAGAGAACGCTCTCCATATGACTTTGTTTTCAAAGTGGGAATAATGAGTATACAATTGTCAAAAGAGGAGCGTAAGTATCTTGCTGGTGTGTACACATGGGTGAGGTCGGATAGGCATGTTGGACTAGAGTCCGACAGTGAAACGTAGCACAGAGAACAAATTTTGTGTTTGATTCTGGATGGAATGGATAGCTAGTGTAGGGTATAGAGCAGCGGGGAGGTGTGCTCTGATCGTGGTACTCTAATTATGATCCGAGCAGCTGTGTTTTGAACTTTTTGAAGTTTCTGGAGCAGATATTGAGATGAACCAGACAGAATTGAGTTAGAATAGTCCAGTCTTGAAAGTACTAATGAACAAACAAGTGTTTTAGTGGTATCCACTGAAAGATATTTGCGAATTGAGCTGATGCGTCTCAGCTCAAGATATGCAGCCTTGCATATGTTCATGACATGTTGGTGCAATGTGAGAGTACTGTCCAGAGTAACACCTAGGTTTTGTACTGATTGTGTGAATTTAATGTTGGTGTTGCTGATATTTATTGTTTGAGGTAAATGATGTGAATGAGAAAGTCTTTGTGTTGTGATCGGAATGGCCTCAGTTTTATCATCATTCATCTGCAGCATGTTACATGTCCATGATTTCACATCAGAAATGCACCTCTATACACCTTGGATGGTAGTATCAACTTCAGTTGCGTGGTTAGATTTGTATATTTGGGTGTCATCAGCGTACAATTGGTGAGACACTGGATGATGATCTGTGACACTTGAGAGTGAGTGAGTGTACAGAATGAATAAAACAGGTCCAAGAACAGACACCTCTGGAACACCACAGCATAGATCAACTCGACTGGAGTGTATTCCATTTGCAGATATAATTTGTGTCCTGTTGACCAAGTAGGACTTGAACCACAGTAAGGCTGTATCACGAATGCCAAATACATGCTGGAGACGGTGAAATAATATGTCATGGTCTATTGTGTCAAATGCTGCAGACAAATCAAGGAGGGCGAGGAATGTAATCTTTCCACTATCCAACGCAGAGAGAATGTCATTAACTACTTTTAGAAGAGTAGTTTCAGTACTGTGGCAAGGGCGATATGCAGATTGTACATTGCTAAAAAGACTGTTTGAATTTAGATGAAATACAAGCTGGGATAGAACAACCTTTGCTATGATTTTTTATATGAATGGGAGTTTAGAAACTGGGCGGTAGTTCTTTAAATCGTTATGGTCTAGTGTTGGTTTCTTCAACAAAGGCTTTACAATGGCAGTTTTGAAAAATGATGGGAATTCCCCGGATGAGAGAGAGGTATTAATAACATCAGTTAGTGAAGGCAATACTGGATCTAAGCACTCAAGCAGCAGTGATGTTGGAATTGGATCAAGTTCACATGACTTTGGTGCACTCTTCATCAGGATTGAACGTACGAAATCCATAGAGACAGGTTCAAATGCTGATAATGGTTGTCGCTCAAATTCTGTATCCCAACTGTATGGTGACGACGAATCAATTGAAATTGTGGTGTCAAGCTTATCTCTAATGGTTTGTACTTTGTCACGGAAGAAATTTGCAAACATGTCCGGAAGGTCGACTGGAGAGAAGGTAGTTGGAAGTGGTGTAGATTTATTCCTTGACATTAGCTTGTTAGTAATCTCGTAGAGCTCTTTGCAGCTGGAACTTTCCATGATCTTAGTAGTGTAGTGGGCTGATTTCGCTGCATGGACTATATTTGTAACATTCTTCTTAGCGGCTTCATAGATTTGCTTATAAGTAGTGAGTCTGGTGGAAAGCAAAAGCCTCTCAGCTTTACGGCGGTCTCTTTTAGCAGTGCGAAGCTGGTCGCTAACATTGCTATACCACGGAGAACACTTTTGAATTGATACTCTGCACTTGGTAGCTGGGGCATGTTTGTCAAGCAATGAACGCAGGCAGTTATCGAGTTGTTCTGCGGTAGGAGGGAAGCAAGTTGTTAGGTTAGCTTGGACGTCGTGCATTAGTTTGGTTCTATTTATCATACGAAGGTTTCTCTTAGCAGATAAAGGTGGAGGGTTAGGGATTGATACGTCAAGATGGCATATAATGCAGAGGTGATCTGATGCAAGTTCATGGGATACCAGGGAGGACCGTAGAATGTTATCATCAGGTCTATGAAGAATCCAGTCTAAAATGTGACCATGTTTATGGGTGGGTTGGTTAACTGACTGTTTGAGGTTGAAAACATTAATGTAATCTATGAGTTTTTATGTGTTTGAGTTTCCGGGACAGTCAAAGTGAAAGTTGAAACCTCCAAGAATAATCAGGTTGCCACCTATCAAATTTCCATGGTCAAGGAGATTCGGAAACTGCTCCAAAAAGAGAGAGTCAGCCAGCTTGTTTTTTCTAATAGGAGGAGGGCGGTATAGGCAGAAAAAATGGACTGACCTTTTCTCCAGTGTGAGTGTGGTTTGGACTAGTTCAAACGATGTGTGGTCGAAATTGAATGTTGTGTTGTGGTTAAGACGTTTTATCATGGAGTTCTTTGTGATGACAGCAATTCCACCTCCGCGAGAATTACGGGGGAACGACTTGAAGGAGTAACCAGTAGGTGTTAGATCCGCACACTTGGGCTCATCGCCTATGTTTTTAGCCATGTTTCTTTCAAAAAAAATACGTCAATTTTCTGGTCGTTGATAAAATTAACTATTTCTGTGCGCTTTTCCGGTGGTCCTACTGACTGGGCATTGAATAATGCAATGCGCAGAGGTATTTCTTGGATAGTTGACACAAAGGTTGACGAATTAATAGGGATTTGAATTAGGTTATCTAAATTAACGGTTGAATTGTTTTTAAATTGTTGAGCCGAAATAAGGGAGATAACTGGAATTCTTCTTCCTGTTCTACGCCGGCCAGCTTTGAAACAACGTTTCTTTTTTCGCTTCTGTCTACATGTAGGTAATGATGAATGTAGTCCCAGTTCGTTTAGTCTAGAGCACAATGTTGTGTGGAGAGCCAAGGAGTGATAATTTAAAGCAATTAAAGAGGGTCCATCGTAGCATAAACGGGTTGACTGGCGAGTATCACGTGATGGCGGTTTGTTCAAAAACAGTGGAGCAAGACAGCTGAGAAAAAGTCTAATTGTTCTCATTTCCAAAACAAGGAGATGAAGAAACACATACGAATTTAACAGCCAATATATAATGAACACAATAACGAAGATGAAAACAGGCAACAAGCACAGATATCATGAAAACGGCACTAAAAAACAGAACAGCTGCTTCAAGCCGGTTAAGCGATAGCGGCCATCTTGTTTCTTATATAGGGATAATGTTCAAAGTTGTTTTGAATTGTGACCTTTCAAAGTGTTGTTTTCCCTCTTTTATTTGATATACAATATATTCTTTTTCTTTCAAATAGTTCATGCTAAATTCACTTTTGGAAAACATATAGTCTGTACCAGAAAGTATTACCAACAGTCAGCATTTAAATTTGATGGCGAACGATAACATTGTTGTTAGAAATTATTCCTAGCCGAGTTTTTAAACTACCATTACAGTCCCAAACATCAAAGTCAATCATATCTGTAGTACATATGTCATACTCGTCACGTAACGCTGTACATCTCAAAATGATATCTGCAAAGACGTGTTTTTCACCGTTTCACATATATGGCAATTTTAATTGAAATTTTAGACTCCTCAGAATTGTGTAAATCTTATTGTGTCCGTCTTATCATTATGGACTGTTGTAAGGAGCATTCGTTTTTCTTTTCTTCTTGGTTTTTTTTTTTAAATTTAAAAAATTCCTTGTTTTTGACGGCAGTGATTTTTTGTTTTCTTAAATTTAAGAAGTGCGAGAATGAGATTATCGGGATATCGTATATTTTCTATTGCTTTAACATTTTTTAAAAATGTTATATTTGAGAAACAGGAGACAAGCGTGGCTTTCGTAATGAAAGTTTCGTTGTGTCTATGCAAAAATGTTCTCAACACACTTTGTGATAAATACGTCTTAAAGAACGGCTTTATGAAACGTGTAATGGCAGCATGGGTTATTAACAAATTCAGAAAATCTAATGCAAGTTCCACTTGGTTGATGCCACAGCAATCGACAACGACACAAACATCTACATTTCTCACATTGTTATCCAGCAAAGACAAAATCAGTGCCGGATTTTTCTGGTGCCCTGTTTCGCTGGTGCCTAAGCACGTGCTTAGTGTGCTTAATGGGTAATCCGGCACTGGACAAAATATATTTTGTTGTGCACATGAAACCTTAGCATGTTAGCATGTCTTATTACATTATCTCATATTGCAACGTACTTTGAAAATAACAACTTTTGACTGGGTATAAGATATAAACCTCGTCGAGTACATTGCTTTCAAAAGCTAGCATAAAATGAGCTTCATTAACACACTCACGCACACGCACACGCACACGCACACACACACACGGATATATATAATCCACCATTATCAATAAAACCACATTTTTCATATGCAGTAACGACAGCAAATAATCAAATGTACGCGTGTGGGATAGGAAAATTACGTTTCTATTGTATTCTTTAAATTTAATTTTTGCAAAGCTAATTAAAAGCAGCTGCACAATATATTGTTAAGCTTGTACTTTTTTTAAAATCTGGTATGTCTTGTCTCAGGTATCATGACTCAAAGTTAAGTACCCTTTACTACGAATTTCACGGCTTCTGTGCAATATTTTATGGAGGGCTGGTGTTCTGTCCTGTTTCGAATTAAGCCCGAACGCTCGTTACATTGGATCAATATGTTTGCACGGATGATGGTAGAGCTGAGTGGAAGAAGGTCGGAAAAATGCAATAGATCTGACTCCAATAAAATTTACTTCGAGGACAAGAACAAAATATATCGCCAAATATAGCATTTGTATTTCCATATTTCATTGTTAATCGAGTTCGTCATGATTTACAAGTGAATCTGTTTTATTTAAAAAGTTGATTAAGTTTTACTCTTATTTTCAGTTTGAAAATGAGAGGACTGTAATACCAGATTCGTCTACTTCTGCAAGTGAATCCATGTTCAGACTTACTAGTCTATTTTTAACTTGTATTCTTCTTCTTGAAATGATACATACATACATACATACATACATACATACATACATACATACATACATACATACATACATACATACATGTATAGATGATACTATCGAATAAAAGAGTTTGCTTGACTGTATTCATGGAGTCGAATTTATATTTAACCATAACTATTAGAGTTTCCAGGACATGCATTTGTTTCTTTTACATGAAAACATATATTTCAACATTTCTAAATCCTTTTAGACTCTTTAACGTTAAGTCTTTTAATCCCAGACTAGATTTAATCTGTGAAATATCTGTGTTTTATCCCTTTGAAATGAATAACCCGCAAACCAGAAAGTAATACGATCTAACTGAAATCGGGATCTCCAACATATAATGCTACTATCTTGATTTTAGTCCAATGGCCAGTCAAAATATACAAAACTAGTCGAATCGTAGACCAGGATTAGCGACACAGTACGCACAGTATCGATATTTTAAACATTTATCTTCCGCGAATCGTGGATACGGAACGTTTTGCCCATTATTCCAAATTGGCAGACCACAAATAAATTTTACAGCAGTTATTAACTAACAGTATTTGACGGACACTTTATGCTGAATCATAAAAATTATATCTTGTGCTAACGCTGCAAATATCCCCCACCCTGACAAAAACGAGGAGACAGAGGTTTTCCAATACTTAGAAGACTAAGAGTGTACTTCAGTGAGAGAGCTTTATATCTCACAGAAGAATCCATGGTAATGCCACGCCAGTAATATATTGGATTCAAAACAATAATAATTTTAATGGTATGCATGGCTAAGGATATAGACATAGGAAAATCGAATTTAAATAGGATGTACTTTATCGTACATAACCGTGGTAGGGTGCATTACATTTTAGCCATACATTATCCAGTTAATTACGATCTGATTAAATATTTTATTTGATGGAGGGAGAGGATACAGTTTTCAAGGGGATATTTCACATTTCCTAAACATAAATATTTCAATGCAGTAATCCTCTGATTTTTTAACTTGTATTCTTCTTCTTGAAACGATATATACATACATACATGCATACATACATACGTACATGCATGCATGCACGCACGCATGCACACACACACACACACACGGCATTCATGCATACATCCATGCATGCATGCATGCATGCATACATACATACATACATACATACATACATACATACATACGTGCATACATACATACATACATACATACATACATACATAAATACATACATACATACATACATACATACATACATACATACATACATACATACATACATACGTACATGCATGCATGCACGCACGCATGCACACACACACACACACGGCATTCATGCATACATCCATGCATGCATGCATGCATGCATACATACATACATACATACATACATACATACATACATACATACATACATACATACATACATACATACGTGCATACATACATACATACATACATACATACATACATACATACATACATACATACATGCATTACTCTTATACTCTTATGGAGGTCTGCAGACCATGTCATACATTGTGAACAACTGCCCACTGATAAAGACCAACGTTGGACTGCAGGCTCTGCACCTTACTGATGATGCCACTAAATAGCTAGGCATGCATAGCACACAATAAATAAATAAATATTACTCTTATACGAAATGCCATGTCTTATTTATAGCCTTCGTATAGCCTTTCATTTGACACATCTCAGCGCCGCTGATCATTTAGGTCTGATTTGTTTTATATATTTTTGCGAATAGTTTGCGAAGCGCGTACGTATTTCTCCGCTCTGATAGTGCCATTTGTTTTACTTTTACCGTTCTTAATGCACAAAATAATAAAGAAGTCAAAGTGATCGTTCGACTTCACTAAAAAAATAAAATCGAATTTTACTTTGCAAGTGCAGTCTAGAAAATGAACGCCTTTACTCAAGCAGGAATTACGAGTTCCGTATAATCAGTTGTCGAGTGTTACCCTCCTTGTGCAGATATGGTATCATTACGCTAATTGGGCCAAACAGAACAGATAAGGTATCACTTTGCTAATTGTACCAATAAGCTATCGGTGCATCTACTCAAGTCCCTTAGAAAATCAATACTATTTTCTCTTCGAAATCTCCTGGCGATTTGCTAATAAGTACGTACTATCACTTGCATCAGACAGAACCCATTAAATTCTAAAAAGATATTAAAATATTTAATGAGTTTAACTATACGATTTTGGGTAGAATGACAAAATGAAGCAGATGTGAAAGGTTGCGGTCTCAAAATTTTCCAGTTTTTTCATTCCAATGCAACTATTTGTTTGAAAACGACACGTGACCGATTCCTATTACTAGCTAAGGTCATGATCAAACTGAAATTACGAGTATACCAGTTGATTTCATGATAAATCTAGACAATCAAGGAAATATGAATATAACCGCATTAGTGTAGCAATGCCATAAAATAATTCACGTGTACTTGTAAAACATGCATATTGTACCCTTGCAACATTAGAGTACTTGAACGACGCTTTCGAGTTTCTTTTTTGTTTCTAAAAATGATGCTGCTATGTCAAAACTTAATTAAACATGAAAATCATAGGAGCTAAGACGTTCGCTTTAAATCTTATTTTGTACAATACTATCTGTAACTCGCATTTTGTTAATTCATTCAACGATATTATCTTGAAATATTTATTTTTATTTTTGGAGTGTAACGGAAACAATTCTCTAGAAGAATGCCTACTAACATACAAATAATATCTATCTATCTATCTATCTATCTATCTATCTATCTATCTATCTATCTATCTATCTATCATTCTATTTATCTATCTATCTATCTATCTATCTATCTGTCTATCTATCTATCTATCTATCTACCTATCTATCTATCTTTCTATTTCTATCCATCCATCCATCCATCCATCCATCCACTGCACTCCGTCAGTACAAAGCCCTAATTATATAATCTCCTTCCGCACTTCCTAGTCGCATATCCTTTGCACCATGAGCGTTACCGTATAGCCTCTTGGGGATTACATTATAACTACACGAACTCTTTAATCACTTTGATACATGTGGTGGCTAATGATTTATTACAAGAGTAAACTAACACTTTTCCTTTCTATAATTATTACGTTCTTGCTGGGTCGACAGCCCAACTCTTAGTAATAATATTGGGCCTTTTACTCACAAACGGGAATTTAACATTACGCTAAAGGTTTACTTCTAAACCTTGGGTGTCAAAAGGAAATTAACATTACGTTTTAGACTGACTTAGGGGACTACGTGAGAATCTACAGGAAACCAAATGTTAAAATGTTTACATACTAGCCAACACCTACTTTTTGACTGCTTTTCTAAACAATACACATACACATACTAACCAACGATAAGGGTAGGAGTGTTTATACAAAAATAATACGACAAATATATGATCATACACAATAAGAGATAGTGTTATGTATATTTGATTTTGTTTATATTTGATTTAATTTAATTGTCTGTTTGTAAGTTTTAAGTTTTTCATTTTTAATTTCATGATATTTCAATGTAATGTTATTTTGTTTACTAGGAATTTGATTCTTTCCAGAAAAGTGTTTGACCTTGACTCTTCAGTTGTAAACACCTAAAGCTGACCTAGTTCCCGACCTTGATTTAGAAATTTAGTGAGAGAAGTAAGCAACTCTTTATTTGTATCTTATTCTTAGAGTAAACTGATTGGCTTTTATCAAGGTCATACTGGGGCTACGTTATTTTTTTTATATGTAAACAGCCTCCATTTCGCAATTCTGAACTTTCCGAAATTGCACATTAGTTAGTTTTAATCGTTATGCGTAGAGAAAGACTCTCAGTTTTGGTTTAAAACACTTGCAGTCAAGGTGTTCGTTTGTTTGTGACCATTTTGGGGAATTATATTTTAATTTTGTATTCAGATTATTTGGACTCTAAAGGATAATTCTTTTACTTGGAAATATCTGTGTGCTCATACAGTATTCTTGGACAAATACATTTCATTAATTCATACACCGGATTATTGTTTGTGAATAACACAGAACTGTAGACCTTACATAAAGGATACAGTATACTTCATCGCCTTCCATTTTGGATTCTTTTATAGGGACTCGAACTTGAATTCATTAGAACATTTCATTACTAGGACTTCTAAAATTTAATTCGTAAATTATTCTTCGATTATTTTTGGAGCTGATTCTTAAAACCGTAAGTTTTTATTATTTCATTTTTACAGTGTTTTTCCGGGAAAATAAATTATTTGTTACATTTTTCAAAGCTTGTTGCTTTCACTCTTTTTTTGTTACTGTTTATTAGAGCCTAAACAAGTAACATAAGACTGTAAGTCTCGTTCTTTTCAGGCACTATTCTGTATTAATGACCACGCCCCCCGGGGCGCACTCAGCATTTACTATATCCTTTTTTTGTTCACATCCATCTCTGCATCAAGGATTAATGGATACCTAAAGAGTAAAGTAAAGAAAGATGTTTAGCCACACTTTTCCAGTCCTCCACTGGCAGAATGACGGGTTCACATTTCTTTTGTTGCTGTTGTTGCCATGGAAGAAACTTAATGTATTGTTCCTTAGGTTTCTTATTTTCTTCTGCGTTGATAAGCCTACAATGGGTGGCAAGACTGATGACATCACTGCAGTATATGCTTTAAGGCGGACGTGACGAAAAACATACCTAAGTATATTATTTAGGCAAAATAAGAATCCAGATGAATCACGTTTACCGTAAGGAAATTATCCTTCTTATGTTTCACACAAACTTATCGCATATACTGACCTATTTATTATACACATGGGCACCAGTGTTTATACACACACTATACTCACACACAAACATACCATCACATGCTGTAGTTATGAATCAATATGCACAAGCATATCATGGTAGTGACTTAGTAATATCTTTTTTCAATGATGGTGGTGGCCCTGAAAAGGGTTATTGTCCTTGATACTGTCGACAACCCATAACGACTAAGCTCTAACCAATGGTCTCACTTCACCGTGGGGACGATTCATTTTGCAAGTGAACCTCAAATTATCTGTTTTCATTGTCCATTCCTCCTCCTATTCTAGGTACTTATGTTGCTGCCATCATACGAGCCTTTGGTACAGCACTCATACTTCTGTTTCTTCTTCTCCCGTTCTTGTTTTTTTCTCTGCATTTCTTATATTACGGCTTCAATTAGGCCTTTGCCATTATGAAGTAAATACTCGGTTTATTGTCCAAGCTGCTCAAGCTCATGGTTTATTTTACCCTGTACCAGGCCTTGCTTAGTTGTCCTCTGGCGTTCTTAACTGTTGACATGTCCACGGGAGATGGCGAGAATGGTGAAGCACGGAGAGGAAGAAAAACGTCTCTTAGATTCGGTACGACGACGTCAAAAAGAATACATCCCTCCTATTCAAAGATCCAACGAGAGAAAAAAGAAAACAGGTGGAGTCTTACAAACAGACACAAAGGAAGAGAGAGAGAGAGAGAGAGAGAGAGAGAGAGAAATATGAAGGCAAGAGACAACATGTCATCAAATATTGCTTTCTTTCTAAAAATCAAATTAATGCCATTATGTTTAAATAAGCATGTTGAATAAGCTATGGGCACTGAAATATCAGCAAGACCAGTGAACATGGTGGATCTGGGCTAGTCCCTTCCTCTTCATTTAGAAATACTAAACGTTAAATATGAACGTTATTACATGGTTGACAACGTTGAGGCGCCATACTAGACTTCCAATGATTTAGTACAGTGTCTTGTTGCCATCGATGCATTCTAGGTTACTGAGCTAAAGAACATAGATAGCCATTATGTCCACAAAACGACGTTTCTATTTTGTCGTCATATTTTCTAGAGAAATCACGTTCAAAATAGGTCAGTGCATCGCTCTAAGGAGAATCCTAGACTACGCTTATGAAAAATATATACACTACTGTCAACACAATATCGAATCTGATTCACGTAATCTCACATTATTGAACTGAACGGATAAAGTAGTACTTCGCAAAATGTCGACGATATCGTTTTCCATTGGTCGCTGGAAACGTAGATGGGTGCCTATTGGTTCATGGTCGATGACTGTCTTCCTCGTTGTCCGTGTTGATGGCACTGGCTTGAACGTCCGTTGGATTCCGAGAAACTATGTATCAGAAGGCAGTAAAGTTCGCACGTGTTCATCATTTATGGGTATTGATACGTCATGAGTTCAAACTTGAGTAGTGTTGTTTTTGTTCAGCCCATTGTGTCATCATGACTATATTTTTATCTTCTTTGTCATCTTCACTTGTGGTCTGTAACTGTTTTT
Source organism: Sinohyriopsis cumingii (assembly GCA_028554795.2). Classification (NCBI taxonomy): domain Eukaryota; kingdom Metazoa; phylum Mollusca; class Bivalvia; order Unionida; family Unionidae; genus Sinohyriopsis; species Sinohyriopsis cumingii. Next base: position 120,931,242 of record CM068827.1, read on the forward strand.
CTTGATAGAAACATCCTCTTATTCGATCACTACCGAAACCAATACACAGCTGGCATACGATTCAAACCAAATTACTACCGAAACCAATACACAGCTGGCATACGATTCAAACCAAATTACTACCGAAACCAATACACAGCTGGCATACGATTCAAACCAAATTACTACCGACAAAATTTCTAATTTCGAATCTCGATGTTAGGGAAATCGGCGTTATTTGAAATTAACGACATCTGCTGACGTTTTAAAAAATGTAATCCCTCCATACTCCTTCCCATAAATCTAACTACAAGTGGTTGTCTGGCGGATTCGAAGACAGACGTCTGTTTTAACTGACTTGTGCCCAGGCGAAAGTATTGATCGATGTCTGGATCACTCTCAAAAGAGGATTAGCTGGGGTGGGGGGGTGTCGCCGACGGATAGAGCAGCACTTTGTTCAGGAAGCAGGAGAAATGAGCTTACATATTCTTGTGAAACAGAAGCTTTATATAATTTTCTGAAAGATCAAGATTCAAGAGTAACAAATTTACAAATACAAAACTTTGTGGTCATTTTAAACAATATTGCATTACCTGTTTTGGCGCTCCAAGATCTCTGGCTCCCAGGCCAATCGTCCCGTCCGCCTCCCCTACCCCCATTAGTACGCTACAGCCCGTAGACAGTCGTATAGACCCCCAATGAAACCAAAAACGTACTGTTAATTTCTGCAGACACACCAAGTTGAAATGTGAACCTAAATTGTAATGTCAAATGCCCTTTGTTGTCAGAGAGTCCCACAATGTAAACCTACGGCGAATTGAAAATTCAAGTTCATGGCTAAAGTACCCCACAATGGTACTTCTTTACTTTGGTCCCACGAATGTTTAATTTCAGTTAGTATCATTTTTCTTAGTATGACTCTCGGCATGCAAGTGTAACGCGTATGAACGGGCGCATTGGATCGGAGAGCTAAAGCGATAGAGCAACAGTGTAAAGCTAAGGTGGTCCCAGATTCCATCCCTGGTTCCGTCGTGCATGTTTTAGTGCTGCCCGACTGGTGATTATGCAGTTAAATAGAAGTTTGACGTCGAGACAAATGGACGTGTCTCAAAAAGGCAAGAAGTTGGTTTAACTGGTATTACTGGGCGAGTCGACTCAGTTAGCTCTAGTGGACCAGCGCCCGTCCAGAGCTAAGGACGTCCTTGATTAGATCCTGTATCAAACTATGCATTTTTCCTTGTTACATACGGGAAACATAACCCACCAAAGTTTTAAAGAAAGCTCCAGTGATCATGTTATTTGCATACAACACAGCTTCGACAACGATTACCTCACTTTATACAACTTCCCATAATTCGGAGACTTGTTGTTCTTTTGTTTAAATTCATCTACATTTCAACCTTCTCTCAATTGCTTCTTCTCTTGCCCTGGCCAAATTTATCCTTCTCACTCGTTATTTGTTACAACAGGCTGTACTGTATTTTATGATCATCCTTTGGTTTTACGTCACTTGATGCTCACTAATCTCTTTCATAAATGTTGCAAGGCTACGTTGATAAAACCACGAGAGGGACCATGCATGCTATCCACAAGAAAGGTGACGTTACAGTTAGTTGTCAAATTAAAATATATTTGTCCTTATCATCTGGCAAAATCAATGATGTGATTTATCTTGTTCATAATTTCATTTCTATATTTATGAGAAATAGTTATAAATGTCAGTTTGTGGCACCGCTATTCGTGAGTTATTTATATGGACATACATATAAATACATTTTTCTCAGATATGACTTTACTCCTTACAGTTTTATCTATACCGTTATGCACCATCATTAAGATAGATTGGAGTCCGTGACGTGTTGCAGACATTATCAAAGAAATGCGGTATTCGGACACTCTCCAGTATGCAGAATAGGATTAAAATTAGAGTAAAAATCCCTGCATTCATAATTTGTTTTATATACTGCAGTAGGATATTTCTTGGTATGTGTTTTTCAATATTTGGGGGTGGGTTTAGAGAGTGGTGTATATCACGGAACCTCGAAACTCTTGAAGGTTATACGGTGTCATCGCAAGTAGAGAACATGCCTTCCCGGAGAACAACCCAAGGTAATCGATCTGATCTAGTCCGATAGTTGGAATCGAACCCGATTACTTTCAGTTACGAGTTCAACACCTTAACCACTATGCAACTACGGTGTTCTTATAAATGATATACATCAATTATATTTGCTGAAGTAGCGTTTTTTTTTCTTTATGGATGACCGATATTTTCAAGTGTTTCTTGCGTGCAATTCCAACGACTGGGCGCGCGCCAAGAACATGAAAAGGGAATACAGTTAAATCTCACGCTGAAAATCAGACTTCACTTAATGCTGAAAGACGAAATAAATCCAACCTTTCTGAGATCACAAGACTTTTAGAAAGCTTAGTTTGAGATTAAGTCGTGTGTTTTGTTGCTCATAAATTAGCAATTTCAGATCTAAGGGGAAAACGCCAACGGTAATGGAGATGCTTGATGTTAGAGGTAAAGATGAGTACGTTTGACTCTAATATAAAATGAGACACTATTAAGTATCGTATAATTAAATTGCACATGATATAGCATTTCTTAATAGGATGTATTGCATTCGTTATTACGTAAGGATTTTAAATATGAACCATGACTAAATAAGTGTGCTATATATTTTCAAGTTTTCTGTACAATTTGGCATCAATTTAAGGCTAACGTCGTTTGAAGTGCACAAAATGTCGATATGAATGGACTTTGCAACGTGTAACATAAACAATGCCTCAATAAAATCTTAAAATCGTTTAATTTTCATCCTTTTTGGAAGCTGTCTTTCGAACTGAGATAGTTTTTCCGATTGTCTCTTGTAGTTTTTAGAATGCGCTGTGTCACAGTCAGGTGCAGCATTTATTTATATACGATTTATATCGGATGATCAGCTAAATCTGCATAGTGTCTATACTCAGCAAATGAGGACCATCTATACTCTGCATAGTGTCTATACTCAGCAAATGAGGACCATCTATACTCTGCATAGTGTCTATACTCAGCAAATGAGGACCATCTATACTCTGCAGAGTGTGCATACACATCAAAAGGGGACCATCTATACTCTGCAAAGTGCATATACACATCAAAAGGGGACCATCTGTACTCTGCAAGGTGTCTTTATACATCAAAAGGGGACCATCTGTACTCTGCAAGGTGTCTTTACACATCAAAAGGGGACCATCTGTACTCTGCAAGGTGTCTATACACATCAAAAGGGGACTATACACATCAATAGGGGACCAAAATCTTTGAAGATCTATCTTCTTTGAAATGGCATAACATTGTGCATTTTGATCAGTAGAGAACTCGTTTTGCTACTATGCATGTAAAATACATATCTTCTATTATTCAGGCAGCAACAGTCGAATAAGGAAGCAAACCATAAAGTGCACGTTTTTCGTTACCCTTACATTAAGCATCGCGCTACAAAAACCTAAGATACAGTAAAAAGAAGAAGAAAAAACATACCAATTGTTTCATTCTGTGAGTAAAAATGGAAACTAAAACAGTCATTAAAATTTTTTATATTTAATACTAAACATGTCAACGTCTTCTGCTGAATGAACATTATCATAATAGACAGACATTATGTGGTTATAGGCGGTTTCCATTCGAGAATAATATACGCAGACCGTGGATTGAGCCAGGAACAACTTAAATTCTTAGAGGCACACTGCAGTCCGAAACGTTCAAACCGATGCTCCATGTCGGTCCTAGCTGGACAATCATTTATGCAACAAATTCATGCCAACAATTCAACATGCCAAATAATGATACAGCTAAGATATTTCTTCTTCCCAAACAGAAACAATAGAACAAATATAATAACATAAATACACAATTAATTTGCATGCTAATTGTACCCATTTGACAGTAGAGTACATGCTAATTCTACCCTCGACAGTAGAGTACGTGCTAATGGTACCGTTTTGACAGTAGAGTATATGCTAACTGTACCCATTTGACAGTAGAGTACGTGCTAATTGACCCCATTTGCCAATATAGTAGATGCTAATTATACCTTTGCCAGTAGACTACATGCTTATTGTACCCATTTGACAATAGAGCACGTGCTAATTATATCCATCTGACAGTAGAGTACGTGCTAATTGTACCCATTTGACAAAAGAGTACTTGCTAATTGTACCCATTTGACAATATAGTACATGCTAATTGTACCTTTTGACAGTAAAGTACATATTAATTGCACCCTTTGATAGTAGAGTACATGCTAATTGTGTCCATTGGAAAGTAGATTGCATTCTAATTGTACACATTTGACAACAGAGTACATGCTAATTGTACCATTTGACAGCAGAGTACATATTAATTGCACCCTTTGACAGTAGAGTACATGCTAATTGTACCCATTGGACAGTAGATTACATACGAATTGTACTCATTTGACAAAAAAGTGCATGATAATTGTACCCATTTGACAATAAAATACATGCTAATTGTACCATTTGACAGCGGATTGCATGCTAATTGTATCAATTTTATAATAGAGTACATGCTAATTGTACCCATTTGACAACAGAGTACGTGCTAATTGTATCCATCTGACAGTAGAGTACTTGATAATTGTACCCATTTGACAAAAGTGTACATGTTAAATGTACCCATTTGACAATAGAGTACGTACTAACTGTATCCATCTGACAGTAGATCATGTGCTAGTTGTATCCATCTGACAGTAGAGTACATGCTAATTGTATCCATTTGACAATAGAGTACACGTTAATTGTACCCATTTGACAAAAGTGTGCACGTTAAATGTACCCATTTGATAATAGAGTACGTGCTAATTGTACCCATTTGACAGATCATTACATGCTCATCTTGGTCAGAGACTCTAGAGCTTTTATCCAAAAGAAGGATGGGCATAACTGCAGCCCAATAGATTCTACCGACTCAATTTTAAATTTCTGCAGCTAACAGTATTTATCAGATCTTATGAGCTTGATACGATGACTGGCATACAAATGGGCTTCTAAGTTAAAATTATCTGTATCTATTGACACGGCTTCGCCCATTTTTGGGGTCAGTATTCTTATTAAGATAAGTAGAGGGATTTTAGACAAAACGAGTCTAACTAGATGGGTGATGGGTTCCATGTTTTGATATTCACACATCTACATCTGGAAACGAAATCTCGGTTAAATGAATCATAGACAGACAAAATGTATTTTTATTTGACTTATGAATAATGAATCCAATTTTATGGTGCATGAGTATAGTGTAGCAAAATACATGTTTATTGTCTTTAAAGGATTTTGTTCCTTCTGCTAGAATCAAGAGGATCACTTACATTAATTATAGTACAGTGTTAGTGTTGAAAAATATACTAATGCACACATATTTCATGTTTTGTTACATATTTCTTATTGACGTCTAAATTTTCTTTAGGACATATGGTTTTCTAGCTAAATATATCAGTTGGAAAGAGTTTGAACTTTAAATGTAAAAACTACTCCAACGGAGATATGTGGATTTGATAGCCGCTTTTGCTACATTGGCATTGACAGGTATTGGTTGATGCCAATAAAAGGAATCTGAATATGATTTAATCAGTACTGTATAGCCTGCATTGTGCTGATGTGTCGTTAAGTCACATACATACATACATACATACATACATACATACATACATACATACATGCATGCATACATACATACACACACACACACAGACATACATACATGCGTACCTACCTACCTACCTACGTACATACATACATACATACATACATACATACATACATACATACATACATACATACATACATACATACATACATACATACGTACGTACGTACTTCGCATTTTACAGAAATATGCATATGGAAAGTCATGTTGTTCTATGTAATGGGGGTACAGACAGTATTTCCTTTACCGTCTTCGAAATTCACATTTTCTAAGTTTTGGTTTTATCGTCTATACCTGTCTATACATGTCTGTACCAATCAGTGTCTTCGGTATCACAATATATCCACCTTGAAGTATGACACTGTAAATCTTCATCACACGTGTCCATTTTTCATAGATAAAATCATTTTCACAACCATTGCCTCTTGTATCATAACTTTATGATGTACACCGCTATAGATCGCAATCAGCTGTGAGAATTTCATATTCTCATATTGGCTGTTTAAGTTTAATCCTGTAATATTGGCTATTTGAATTAAATACTGTCATATTGGCTGTAAGTGATTATTAATGTCATATTGGTTGTGTGAGTTTATTAATGTCATATTGTCTTTGTGAATTTAATGCCGTCATTTTGGCTGTGTGAATTTAATAATGTTAAATTGGCTGTGTGATTTTAATTGTCATATAGCCCGTATAAGCTTAGCAGTCATATTTTCTTTGTGAGTTAAATATTGCATTTACTCTTTAAGATTATTACCGTCATATTGTCTGTGTGAGTTTAATACTGTCATTTGGCTGTGTGAGTTTAATAATGTCAAATTGGCTGTGATTTTAATTCTCATATAGCCCGTATAAGCGTCATATTGTCTGTGTGAGTTTAATACTGTCATATTGGCTGTGTAAATGAAATACAGTCATATTGACTGTGAAAGGTTAATACTATCTTACTGGCAGCGTAAGTTTAACACTATCATATTAGCTGTGCGATTTCGTATTTGCTATGTGAGTTTAATACTGTCAAACTGGCTTTGTAAGTTTAAGACTGTCGTTTTGGCTTTGTAAGTTTAATACTGTAATATTGGCTACGTGAGTTTAATACTGTCATATTGACTATGACAGTTTAATAGTGTCATATTGGCTATGTGAATTTAATACTGTCATATTGGCTCTGTGAGTTTAATACTGTCAAACTGGCTTTGTAAGTTTTAGACTGTCGTTTTGGCTTTGTAAGTTTAAGACTGTCGTTTTGGCTTTGTAAGTTTAATACTGTCATATTGGCTATGTGAGCTTAATACTGTCATATTGGCTATGTCAGTTTAATACTGTCATATTGGCTATGTGAGTTTCATACTGTCACAATGGCTCCGTCAGTTTAATACTGCCCTATTGGCTATGTGAGTTTAATGCTTTCATATTGACTACGTGAGTTTAATGCTGTCATATTGGCTATGTGAGTTTAATACTGTCATATTGGCCAAGTGAGTTTATTACTGTCAAATTGGCTACGTGATTTTAATACTTTCATATTGGCTATGTGAATTTAATACTGTCATATTGGCTACGTGAGTTTAATACTTTCATATTGGCTATGTGAGTTTAATACTTTTATATGGGCTACTTGAATTTAATGCTTTCATATTGGCAATGTGAGTTTAATACTGTCAAACTGGCTACGTGAGTTTATTACTGTCATATTGGCTACGTGAGTTTAATGCTTTCATATTGACTACGTGAGTTTAATACTTTCATATTGGCTATGTGAGTTTAATACTTTCATATTGGCTACGTGAGTTTATTACTGTCATATTGGCTACGTGAGTTTATTACTGTCATATTGGCTACGTGAGTTTATTACTGTCATATTGGCTACGTGAGTTTAATACTTTCATACTGACTACGTGAGTTTAATACTTTCATACTGACTACGTGAGTTTAATACTTTCATACTGACTACATGAGTTTAATACTGTCATACTACTTACTATATACCTCTTAGTACTTTCGCAACTTTTCCGCTTTTTACGGTCGCATGTCCGACTACAGAGTAAGCGACAAGTAGAAAAAGAAACATTACCCGCCCCCACTCACCCCCAAGTCAATTTGTACAGTCTAAAATAGTCTTTATGTTATATAAGGAGTTCAAAGTTCCTGGCTTTTCTTTCCTGAATTCTCAAAACTCGTGGACAAGAACTCTAATGGTTTGCCATTTCTGCATTTGTTTTTTTATATATCTTAATTTCGTAATTTACACTTGAAAATATTTTCACTCATAACATTCAGTTATTTAAAAAAATCTTATGATAAAAAGGTATACATTTAGTTTTAATGATATTACGTTCTCGGAAGTTTTCTAAGTATGCAATTTTTTAAAAATTTTTTGGCCAAATAAAAAAAAATACTAATGTAAATTTTCCAAAATAGCATAAATATAAAAAAGCAACAGAAAAATCTACTCACCATGTCTGAAATCTGTGTCAGTGTGATTCCAAACTTGACGGTAACGATACTGGATGCATTGTAGACAGGTCGTGATGCAGGATTATACTTTGTCAGGAGATGGTCAAGCAGACGCTGTTCATCGGTGGGAATTACACTCCAAACAACTTTCATTATAAACACAGAGAAAAAGAACACATTAAACTGAAGCATTATCTATCGAGAATATAAAATAATTCTCCACAGAGATATTCCCTCTCTCTTCATAATTCTCGTACTAATCCCGTATGATAGCGGCACTAATGCTGTAATTCTCAACACCAAATTCCGTTTTCTACGCTTCAGGTGGTTCCTATAATTTTTTTAACCAATATCCAAAATTCATCTCATGCCGCAAAGTCATTAAATGACTTTCTGAAAAGCAGAAATATGTGCGCTATTCTAGAGAAGTGGGTGTTTTTTGCAATCAATACCAATTATTCGGGGGGATTTGCGCCGAGTCCGGTAGTCAATATTTACCTCGCGTTCGCGTGCTGTTATGCAAATAAGTCCCGTGATTTGATTGACGCCTTCAAAGCGAGTTGGGCGGAACCAAAATACAAAGGCTTATTATAATGATGAGTGAAACAAATTTCTTCCAGAAGGAATAAATTTACTTATATTCTTCGACAGAAGGTGCAGCGTGACATATTGCTGCACGATTTCTGTCTAAATACAAATGGGAATATTAATATGATTGCAATGTTCTATGCACATCGATCTTTCTTTACCACACAGTCGTGGGCAGAATCAAGTCCAGAAGTATACTAGCGAGTGGAACTGAACAAGCAATGCAATGAGATCTGAAGCTGTATGGTATCAAGTAGTGCTTCTTCAAATGATTGAAATAAAACCGACCCATCCTATTTAATAGAGTGTGCGAACATGTCTGAAGATTTACTTTGGACTTAAGATTTCCGTGCGTCAATGTGGTAGAGTATTACAACATTCTAACTTTCCTCTCTGACACTTAGCGATATCTGAACCATATATGTTACGAGGAGAAGCTTTTAAAGTTTCTGTGCTGACTCTTTAATGCATCATTAATTTTGCTTTATTATTACACTGAATATATTCACCTGCAAACTTGAAATATTATAAAAGCCTTAGTACTACAGTCTCCAGACTTGCTCTATATTATTGAGGGAAAAACAGTTTCACCTGTTCTGTGAGCTCTAAGGCAATCCACATGTTCTGTGTGCTCTAAGGCAATCCACATGTTCTGTGTGCTCTAAGGCAATCCACCTGTTTGTGTGCTCTAAGGCAATCCACCTGTTGCTCTAAGGCAATCCACCTGTTTGTGTGCTCTAAGGCAATCCACCTGTTATGTGTGCTCTAAGAAAATTCACCTGTTCTGTGTGCTCTAAGGGATTCCACCTGTTCTGTGTGCTCTAAGGCAATCCACCAGAACATTTTGGGTCAGTTAAAGAGCTTCAGAAAATTGCGGTCGCAGTTGATTGACTTGTATACGGCTCATTGAAGACAAGTCTTATTATTGCCTACCTTTAAGGAAACCAATGAAAATCCCGCTTAACTAATGGATTGAAATAAAGCAAACGAATTTTATTAGACAAGTTATAGAATATGTCAAAACTTCAGTTTTGTAAATTACTAAGGTGTTACATTCCCCTATCATTGGCCATCCACTGCGATAGCGCACTGAAGTCAAAGCCCTGATACAGCCATAATAAGTTATGTGACGCCTCTAAAACAGTATGTAGTTATTGATAAAATACGAAAATACCAATTGCTTAATTGAGAAATAACGCAATTAGAAGAGGTATTACTGTTTTTTACTATAAACTTGGACTGATATCGCAACATCATACGGCGAAAATTCCAACAAAAATTTAGTCTCAGTAACACATCCTCTAACCTACTTAACCGAATTAAAAAAAAATCAAGAAATCTTGCGATTATGCACTGGTATGAAAACTTTTAATTATCTAAACATAATTTTGTTGTTGTCAATACATGTAAATGCTCTTTGCGACAGGTGTTGACACAATGAGAAAAGTGGAAAAGCATTGATATTGTCTTTTATGAATATATACGCCGGCGGGCAATTTCAATTTGCTTGTTTTGGCTTCATAATTTAATTACTGCTATACTTATATAACACAGTTTATTACTATTAATGAATTATACGGTGTATATATATTAAATATCTCATAGTGAAAGTTTGGTTTAATATTTTTCACTGAAAATAGGCATGGATAATTAACGTCATTAATCTTTTCGGAAATCTCTGTTATCTTAGTTGTTATGTTCTTTAAATTAGCAGTTGATATATCAGTAGTACATTAAAGCTTAAAGCATTGAAACGAATCACGAGACATAACAGGCCTATATTGACACTTGATACTACTTTAATATATTCGAATTAGGAGAAAAATGATAACATCAACTTCATTCCAGGAATCATTCCAAGGTAGGGTAAATGTCAAATTTGAAAGCCGAAAGATATGGTTGGAGACGAAATCACCTGATAGACTAAAATGAAAGATAGGTCTAAGCTAACATAATTGTTTTTTTTACACACCATATAAGTAAACATTGTAAATATGACATAAAATCGCCATTATATAACTCGAGTATGTATCACTGGAATTAATCAATGAAACAAAGACTTTAATGTACATTCATGCAAGAATCAATAGGACGTACGACTAACATTTAGCACTCCATTATACTTAGAAACCTGTCACAACAATAAGACCAATTAAGAAAATAAGAATTATTGATAACGATGAACTGTAGGGAGTTAAAAGCTATTTGAAGATCTAGCAAAAACAAAGAACATAATTCGACAACAATTACAAAATTTACAAAACCATGAGTAATAATAACGAATAAACCTATTTTTATATGATTGTATTTGAACTTTTCGTCTAAAATGTATCTGCCTAGTTTTGCATTGCCATGTTACACTAGCTATTTGTTTAAGGACATAACGACAGCGATTTCGTTCTTCATTACCACCATATTAATTTACCTTTGATCTCCTTGTGACAACTTCCCTATTTCCAGATGAATAGTAACTTACTTAACATTTATTATTGTTTTGGAATACATTTTCTGTAAAAGAAAGAATAGAACATATAACCGTTGATTGTCGGGTAGTTTTGAAACCTAAAGCGTGCGCAAATAATTTACCTTTTTATTCCCTGACACTTGTTATTTTGGTATTACCTAAAACATGATACCTGAAATTTTGTCGTGATCACATTACTAACTATACAAGATTTCAAAGTAATTATAAAAACGTCTTACATCAGAGAAAATTGAGAAGTATAGAAGCTCATGGAAACACCCAAAATAAAGGAATAAAATAAAATGAACCAATAAATAGATATACATTCTCAGGGATGCATATGCCCTGCACTTCAAACATATTCTTCTCAGCATGAATTTCTTATATGCCAAGACATGCTTTTCTTATATGCCAAAGCATGCTTTTCTTATATGCCAAAGCATGCATTTCATATATGCTAAAACATGCTTGTTATATGCCGAAAGATGTGTTTTTATTGGCAAAATGTGTTTTTATAGACCAAAGCATACTTTTATTATATTATATACCAAAATATGCTTTCTTATATGCCACAATATGCTTTTCTTATATGCCACAATATGCTTTTCTTATATGTCACAATATGCTTTTCTTATATGCCAAAACGTGCTTTTCTTTTAAGCCGGAAGCATACATTCCTTCCTCGTTCAAGACCTGTGCACACTGAAAGATCTGAATGCTTTTTGAACATCTGTAAACGTTTATCAACAATCCTGCATATGGTTGAACAAATACAACTATAGAGGCTGAATTCTCAATGTCCCCATTTTCACATCGACTCTGTGACACATTTCTCAAACATGGGCACGAATAGAGACTATGTGACACATTTCTCAAACATGGGCACGAAGAGAGACTATGTGACACATTTCCCAAACATGGGCACGAAGAGAGACTATGTGACACATTTCCCAAACATGGGCACGAATAGAGACTATGTGACACATTTCCCAAACATGGACACGAAGAGAGACTATGTGATACATTTCCCAAACATGGACACGAATAGAGACTATGTGACACATTTCCCAAACATGGACACGAAGAGAGACTATGTGACACATTTCTCAAACATGGGCACGAAGAGAGACTATGTGACACATTTCTCAAACATGGGCACGGATAGAGACTATATGACACATTTCCCAAACATGGGCACGAAGAGAGACTATGTGACACATTTCCCAAACATGGGTACGAAGAGAGACTATGTGACACATTTCCCAAACGTGGGCACGAAGAGAGACTATGTGACACATTTCTTAATAAAGAGATAAAGTAAACCTTTATTCTGCATCTACCCTAAGAACATATCTAGCCAGAATATTTAAATAAAACATGTAAGCTGTGCGAGAAAAGAGATGATGAGGAGATGAGTTCAAAAAATGCTCCTTTTCTTAGTTACGTTTGAAAGAAATGTCCATAATAGATCTAGCTGAGTATCTATATTCTACACCAACCACATGTCTAGCTTACACAGCACCAATAAAATCATGCAAGCAGTGTTAGAAGAGAAGGGATGGCAAGCTTCAATCAGCCTGGCAGGTGAAGCTATGCCAAACAGAAATATAAATATATCCCTTTTTTGATATCTTTTTCAAAACATTTCACCAACATTATGTCCGAAGAAGGAGCTAAAATTTTATTGCACACATATGCTATCCATTATATCTCGCCTATACATTTCCAGAAAATCCCCTAGGCAGTGTAAGAGAAGGAGCGAACTAAATTTCCAAATTACCCACTTCGACACTCTTTCCAAAAATGTCATCTAAGATTGGTCAGAAGAAGAAAGTAAAATCTTATTACGTATGTACAGCAACCACATTATAGCCTCAATGTTTCAATAGAAATATACTAAGCAGTGCTGGAGAGGAAGCGATTATGACCACAATTCCCAAAATTTCGAAAAATGTTTAAGAAATGTCTTCAAAAAGTGGTCCAAAGGAAGAAAGGAAAGCCTTATTACGCATCTTCACCAATTATAAACCTATCTTATAAAGGTTGAATTCTATCCTCACTCCGTTGTGTGAAAAGAAAAGCGATGCCATACAGTATTTTTTCCGTATGCTGAAAGCTCGTGTGCTCCTGCAGGTGAATTTAAACGGAAACTACTTAGGTGATTCCTCCTGTTTCCGAAACTATCAGGAATTCCGATACTAGGATAAATATATATAGCTGGTTTTCACCTTTGAAATCAGATATAGACTACTTTAATGGCTGCCAATCTCGTGTTTCAGATGCATTGAAGAGTACAAAGAAACTTTTAGGTTCTGAGAATGTTGAAAAACTGAAAACATAGCAACTTGTAGAATATGGCACTTTGAATGTACATATAATTTGTAGACGAGTTTTTATCAGTTTAACCTACCCTGAAACTAAAGGAAGTGCAGTTTTTTGTAGTCGGAAACCTATGAGAAGTCTTGTTACTTAAAAACTATTTCAGAGGTTTCATAAAATACAAAGACAACAGTTTCCGTGTAGTTTTCGTTCAGTTTATATTGTCAGGAAACCTCATTTTCATCACATGAAGCGATTACGTTTATGAGTGGTAAAATTATTTGTCGAAAACACAAAAGCTTGGAATCGAAATTGCACATTAAATCCAAATGTTGTACATAAACATCGTGAGAGCTGAAATATATAATAGCAAAGCAATGCTTGGGAAAATGTTCACACCAACTCTCACATTGTTCTTGACCCATTATCAGACTAAAAGTTGGTCCTCTACAACACAGAGTTGTATCTTTGAAGTACCGTATATATATATATATATATATATATATATATATATATATATATATATATATATATATATATATATATATATATATATATATATATATATATATATATATATATATATATATATATATATATATATATTCATATATATATATATATATATATATATATATATATATATATATATATATATTCATATATATATATATATATATATATATATATATATATATATATATATATATATATATATATATATATATATATATATATATATATATATATATATATATATATATATAACAGTCAAATTACATAAAGCAAAAGTACAGTTCTGCCGCAAGATAATGTGTCTGCAGATCAGTTTCTATGTTGATTGTTCTACTGATTACTCCTATAAAACTGCACAGACCCAGATCTGCTGGCGCATTATGCGACGGCAGATATGGGTCTTCGCAGCTTGCAGTTAGACGCGACGTTTAAGCTATTATAAACGGTATATTCAGCCAGGCTAAGAACACTCGTGGGCATGAAATTATTCATGAGAAACAATAATGTAGCAAATAGTTTTTCTTCTGGCTGGTCAGTTCTGTAAAAATCGTTTCTCATTCTATTAGCCTCCAGTCTGCCTTATTTTTATGGCATGAGTAAGCACTAAGGGTCACAAAGTTAAATGTTTTCTGTAACTAAACAAGGGTCCGATCAAGCATTGAAATATCAGCAGAATAAATATTTCGAATAACAATAAAGTGGATGGAAAGAAGTGAGAAAGATGGAAGACCCATTTTGCGTGCGGCTTTAAGGAATATGTCAGTATATCATACTGTTGGTATAAATACAGTATACCGTATGTCAGGTTGATATGTATTCAATAAATATACTTCTGTATTGCATCGGGTCATCTGAGGTTTGCCATTTTTGTTTCTAAGTGTGTTATGGACCGTCCATTCAAACCGTACTCATAGCAACTATTGTACAAACGAGCCATGTATTAAAAGACAAATCTAACTAGAAAACAATGATGTCGGATTTTTTTTTTCAAAATGAGAGTATACTGAAAATGTCTTCCTGTCACACTACGCATTACCAAGATAATGTTTTTCGTTGTTTTATTCTGTTTTTGGAGGGGGGGGGGCTGCGGAAGATGGTCTTCAAATCTTTTTAAACTATTCTCAAAACGTTTTTAATAAGACATTGAGCTGGACTTTTGGAATTTTGTTATCAATATTTTAAATATTGCATTTCGGTTCTAAATTTCCAGACTGTGCCATTATTATTGTATCGACAGTGACACCGTTGAATACATTTTCTGTCCTGATTGCTTCTTTGTTTTGCACAGAAGTTATGATTGAGAGAGTAGATTTGACAATGTCTGTGAAGCCTAGTTATGTCTCTTCCATCCATTTCACTGTAACATTCGACCGCTCGGGTGGCCTAGTGGTTAGAACGTCCACCCCGGATGCGGGAGGTCGCAGGTTTCAGTCATACAAAAGATTTTGTTCATTAAAAAATGGTACTTACAGCTGCCTCGCTAACTGCTCAGCATTAAGAGGTTAGTGTTACGACTGGTCGGCCGGGTGCCAGTATAATGAGACTGGGTGGGACATCATGTCACATGTCTGCGGCATGATTATCCAGTGCTAGAAATCAGAATAAATTGTCACACTGCAGATACCGTAGCGAAATATTGTTAAAGCTACGTTAAAATTCCAAATCACACACACACACACACACACACACACACACACACACACACACTGAAACATTCAATAAAGTGTGTGTATCTGTGTATTTGCTACTGCATATCACAACATGATGATTATCGTATATGCTAGCTTATAAGTCGAGTCAACTGCTAGCTGCACAGACCTATAATGCGCCGGCAGATCTAGGTCTATCCAGTTTCTTAGGAGTAATCAGCTGAACAAACGAGATAGACCCTGATCTGTGGGTGCGTCATCGTACGGTAGATCAGGATCCTAGATGTTTGCAGTTGGACTCGACTTATAAGCGAGTATATGCGGTTTATCTTGTTGAGGCAATATATACAAAGTGCATTGCCCATTGACACACGATGGTAGCTCACTGTGGCTGGTAAGATTCAAACGCACACACTTCTGGTTGTGAACCCAGTAAGCTAACGAATCATCTTCCACGTCGTCTTTCATGGAAATGTAAATTAAGACATGTAAATGATAAAGGAGAAACAAATGTAAACGCCCTACCTATCTTGTGTTTATGAATGATATTATTATCTAAGCAGGATGTCCATACCATCTGATATGTCCATGAAATATATGATAGTTTATAGAGCAATGATACATGTTTTCCGCCCAGATTTGTCTTTCTTTGCGCAGCAACACTGAGAGCGTGGGTTTTTTCCGTTTAGTTCGTTTTATGTTATTGGCCAGAAACGTGGAATTTATATTTACTTTAGTTATGCTGTTCATAAAGCCCCTTTCCTTTATATTTTATGTATGTATGTATGTATGTATGTATGTATGTATGTATGTATGTATGTATGCATGCATGCATGCATGCATGCATGTATGTATGTATGTATGTATGTATGTATGTATGTATGTATGTATGTATGTATGTATGTATGTATGTATGTATGTATGTATGTATGTTTGTGGTTTAACGGTAGATCAGTATAATCCTTGCTATATAATATCGACCACGTTTATAGATGCCCACCACAAACACCCTTAAAAGACATTAACTGTATTAAAGGTAATGTCTTTAAAAATACAAAACCAATTTTTTAATATAAATATCGTACTCTTGTAAACATTCCAATACCGTTTCAGATCAAGCATCAATGTACAACATTACCGCTTTCATCCAGAGCAAAAAGCGTTGACTCTGTTAGTTATCCCTTATGGCATGCATGGGGCAGACATACCATAAATATGAAGAAAAGCGACTTTCAAAATGTATCTATTTGTTTTTGTTTTCGACAATAATGTAGATGCCGTCGTTAACATACATATTCCCTAATCTTATGTCGTTCATTTCGCCTGAAACACACCCTGATTTACAAGTACAGGAGAAAAAACAATAAAACGCATGCTAATTGTCATGCACAAGAGAAAGAACAATACAAACTCAAGCTAATTGCAATGTTAAAGAGAAAGAATAACATAAACACATGCAAATTGCCGTGTACAAGACAATGAACTATAAACACATGCAAATTGTTGTGTACAAGACAATGAACTATAAACAACATGCTAATTTTCATGTACAAGAGAAATAACAATATAAATGATAAATAAATAAGCACGAGACTCTAACACATTGAAATATCAGTATGATTAGAAATAAATGCATTTAAACACGAGATTGTGTACAAATATAGAGACACATACAAGGCTACTGAATGTGTCTGTCATTAATTAGGACAAAATTGTGTAAACCATTAAATGTTAAATTTGTCCCATCTTTCTATAATTAAACGAATATCATAGTTCTACGGTGATTTTAAGATTTAGTTCTTAATATTGGATTGTCTTTCTTTGTGTGCATGTATATTTTATACAGCGGATATAATTTTAGCTGGTGATTGCCAGCAATGGTTTGACTTTGTATGCACAGACCCCATTATTATTTAGTAACTAATGTTTGCGATATACAATACAGTCCTTTAGAGTTTGGCACAAGACTAAATAAGAAATGCAAATATGTTAAATAAACGTACTGAAAATTAGAGGAAAAAAAAGTTTATTTAAATAGATAGTAATTTCCGAAATTAAAATCCAAGCCTGTTTTAATATTTTCTCACAGTGTTGCAACAATAAATATATGTTTGTTATTGTGTATTTTGGATTAGCAAGTTAATGCATATTTCAGTTTTGCTGGATCAGCATAATATTGTGTTTTTGAATTTTGCAGGATCAGCATATGCTTGTGTTCATATGACAGTGTACTAAGTTTGGGACATAGTCACTTCTAAAATATACAGTCGATGATATATGCAACTAAAATTGATATTTTGGACTGTTACGCAATTTCAGCATAACATATCCCGAGACGAAAATTAATTTCTGACACCATTCTTCTGACATTCAAATGCACGGAAGGACGGACATGATTAATGCTATAAACGGTCTAAAACTGGAAGGACACAAAATAATATTACTACAGAGAACGGTGAAGATGTAAGAAAACTACCGTGAATATCCACCCGATATATATTTTTAAAAAAATAAAAAATTAAAATAAATAAAAAAATGACGGACGATTTAAAAATTAGCAATAAAAGCAAGGTTCTGTCTTGGATAAATTACACAGTAATTGTGTTCACCGACATTCTTAAAATTTGTCAGTATATTGCCATCGATACAGAATCTGCCAGAAATGTTAATTGCAATTTTTGTGTATATTTTAAAGTAATCCTTTTAAATCAATCTCACTGAGCAGTACACCTAATGATAAATGTTATACAGAGTATATAAAATTACTTGCTAAATGCAGATGGGCCTTGGAGATATGTAACATTTTTATCTATAGATGTTGGAAATTAGTTTCCGTAATGCAAAGAATGTATTAATGATAATTTACTGGAGATAAGCATGCTTTATCTGTCTTACTGGCATGAATCCGAATTGGAGTGCGATAAAAAGCGATGTTTATTAAACTTCATGTGACGTAATTTTGCAGAATAACAAAAATATATTTTTTATGATGGAATGAAGTGTATTCAAAATATTTTCTCATCTCTACACGAAAGGAACGTATATTTTCTTTCTATTACAAGTTTTAAAGGCAAAAGCCGTCGATTTGAATGATTTTGTTTATCTTTACTTCTCCTTCTTGTGGATTGTTGTTATGTTGTTTTCCCCCTATTATGTGCCAATGCGATTAACAGCTCCATGACTACATCGATTAAAGAAAGTTTCGAAATCTGAAAATAATTTATGACAGCGACAAGTTACACGTTTAGCTTATACGTATCCTTCTTTAAATTATGCTTTTGTTTAATTGATGACTGTTTCGACACAAAAATGGAATAAATTTTTATTTTCACTAATAGTTTTATGGTGTAGTTTGAAGAAGGGGTTGCTTTAGGATCGCCACAGAGCGTTTTAATCCAACATACAGAGTACTATTTCATACGGTGTGTCTTTAAAAACCGATATCTGGCCCTCGCCTTGGGGAAAGTTGCACATGCCTGCTTTTAATATCAGATCTTACTAAATGTTCGCTTACCTATAATAATTTTGGTGCTTTATTTTGTTTACTTCTGCATTCATACATGAATTATGTAACCAGTCTAGCTTGACAGATGCGGCAACCACATTATCCTTGTCACTTAATTTCGGTTTGAAATTAATACTCATGTATCTCAGATTCCATTTTCAGACATAAATATGAGACTGATATGGTCGCTAATCAAATAATTTTACATTTCATTAAGAGGTTTTTATGGTCCCTTAAACTTGCACAGTTTCTCATAGAGTAAATATTTGCTATATCGGTGCCACTCAACATTCAATAGAAACGGGTCACGTGAGTCCAGTCACTGACAATTTGCACGATTCATGTGGAAAACTATGTGATGTATACATTTTGCATTGAAAGGAAACGAGGCTTGCCGAGTTTCCTTTTAATGAAAAATTTATACAACGAGTGGTGTATCATTTATACAGCGAACATACTATACATATATTTTATTTGTATCACATTAAAATTGGTTTGCAACTTTGTATCATTGATAAACACTGTTGGTAAATCCCAAGGAAAGTGCACACATATCATTACGCTGAACCCTATTCTTGTAGGTTATTTGGGGTTCTATATCAAGGTTTTAGTCGAGCCCAAATTCCTTTTCTCTCTCACTCCTCATTCCTGCGTAGTTGTCCGTTATGCATGGGGGTGGGGGTGGACGAAAAGCGGAAAGGATTGCGAAGTACTATATTAAATTCATTTAGAAAACGGGATTATTAATACATTTTGTCGTTATTATCATGAGTCACTAATGATTAATGTGTGGAAATTCATCATTCATCATTGATCTATAGCCAACTGCAGACGGTCACGAGAATGTTTATATATGCGTATTATTGCGCCATGGGCTGATCACAATTTGATATACCAATATATATGGGCGGATATATTTCCTTAATAGGAAAATAAAGTGGCTCCAAACGTCACCGCCGAAAGACTGAATTTTCACATCAGTTGAGGCCTTCACCAGAGTAAATGTATGGAAGTGCAGAAGCATCAAACTACTTAAGATCTGTAAAGTCCCTGTGTTATCGACCAAGCTGCATGCATTGCCGGATTAAATATATTGTGTAGGCCCTTTGGCAGTCGAAATACTCTGGCAAATTTTTCTACTAATACGTTTAATTAATATTATTTTGATCCGTTGTCGCGGGGCTCCTAGGCCGGTGCCTACTCTGTCTATTTGGTAATCCGGCACTTGCTCCATTCTTGTGAAACCTGGACCAAGGCCATGTCAAAATCCTGAACCATTTTCACATGAGCTGCTTGAAGAAATGGACGAGGATAAGATTGCAGTAAGAAAGTCTCAGAGACTGAAGATGCACTCTGCTAATGAAATCATTTAAAATTTTCAGCTAGCCATGTCAACAGGATGCCAGGCGAGCGATAACCATAGATCTTCTGGAGCTAGCTAAAGGAGAAAAAGCGACAGGATCGTTCAACCTAGCGATATTTCATCCATACTAGAACTACGTATTAAGAAATGAGGAGAATTACAGATGCAGTGCAACAGCGTGAGGAGCGTAAAACTATGGAAATGCAGCACGTCTTCTGTTGATCAAGCAATCCAAAGCAGAAATGTAAACTGAAAACAGCTACAGGCACGGTTCATTTTATAGTAACTTCATAGTCTTCAGTCTTTACTATCATTACTTTTTGAACACACTTGTTTAAACTGGTACTTCCAAAAGCGACATGTTGTATAATAAAACAAATTGTATCACCCTTATCGTTCTGAGTGATCTGGGAAAAATTTTAAGATAAGTCCAGATTGTTGTGATACATTTGATCTTATGACCATTTAAATGTAGATATTTCATTAAAACGTTAATGCCACAGGTAATATATTTTGTTGTTATTTTGTTACACAAGATACATGGAAAGGGTCGAAGATGACAGGTAATATAGACTACGCATTCAGTGTCGTTTCAAGTAAATTACGGCAAGCATTCCAGTTAAGGCAGACTATATGATAAGAATGGATTTTCCATGCATTGAAATTAAAACAGTCATGAGCTTGAATTTAAATCTGGGATTTTCTTTGACAAGTCACAAACAGTGTTACATTTGAAAGTTCCTGATTCCCTGATAATGGAAACTCAATCGCAAACTCGATAATCTAGATAGTATGGTCCCTGAGGTTAGAAGGGAAACAAAGTGCATTTGGAATACTGTGTATAGCACAGATTTTCATTCAACAATTCATACATACACGACCCCGAACCTGTCTAGAATGCTTACTGGATCCTGTCTAAATATTACGTAGCAATAAAAAAGATAGTTACAGATATGTAGCAAGTGAATAGGTTGTTCCCTTGCTTTGGATAATTCATGATCAGTTGTAATTTCCCATACTTACATCATACATATCTAAATAATTCGAAATTTTCGGCAATATGACATTGCCTTCATCATCGATTATTCCTGATCACGTGATGAATAATGGCCATCACACCCGAGGACACCACCGATCTACACCAGCCTCCTCGTATCACGTGATCATTATAAATCACGTAATAAACAATAGGCGCTGATGAAGGCAATGTGATATTGCGGAATGTTTCGAATTCTTAAGATATATCTGTTCTGAGTACGGGACTTGAACTGATAATATCTTTAGCTTTTCTCAAATATACTTTCAGCGATTTTGGAATATTATTTTGTCGTTACCTACCTCCTACTGCCTACATATATACCTTTTCTGTTAGGTCTTCCTAGGTGGAACAGTGCCTCCAGCATGTTTGTAAATCATAATGTATTCAGTTTTGATGAAGTAATGAGAAAGTATGTTTTCTCAATGATGACAAGAATATCTAATAGTAAAAACTGTATATTGAAATCTCTTTGGAACTATGACATTCATTTAAATTCTCACATCATTAGTAGATGGAACAAATTACTCTTTTAAATGTGCCATTTAATTTCCTTCGTGACACTGCATGACACAATTATTTGTTTTAAATGTATCTGTATACTTGCATGTATGATATATATGTTCTTTTATGTTTACGATGTTTTTACTTTATGATTATATTTTAATTTAGAGGTATGGACTTTGTAGTCTGAAATAAAGAATTCTTATTCTTATTGTTACATACATTTGTTCGTGATTGTTCAGTTAAGCTTGCTGATACATATGAGCAAGAGTCTGAAAAGAGTAAAATAGGGAGTAAGAGAATATATATATATATATATATATATATATATATATATATATATATATATATATATATATATATATATATATATATATATATATATATATATATATATATATATATATTGTGTATGTATGTATGTATGTATGTATGTATGTGTGTGTTCCAATTTGAAATAATAACAGTTTTATATTTAATAACGGAATAAACATGGATTCCAAGTTGATTAAAGATTTGAAGATCTGTGAATTCTTCAGACAGCCCAGCAAGAAAGTAGCTGAGAGCTAACGCACAATCCCATCACACAGTCCTGTTTGAAAGTTGCCAAGATCTAACACACAATTCCTTCAGACATCCCCGCTAGAAAGATGTGGAGATCTAACACAGACAGCTCTGCTATAATGTATGGGAGGTCTACCAGTTTCTGCAAACTGACCTGCTGTAACTTTGTCGAAATGTAATAAATCTCTTCAGACGGCCTGCATTAAAGCAGTGGATATATAAGACGCAAATAAAAAATGTTCATATAAAGGGAATTTCGAATTTCAATGAGTCTTTAGAGTCAAAAACGTTTAATGACAAATTACAGATAAATAATAATAAGACCCGCGTGACCGAGTGATCTATAGCGCTCACCGTTACGGACCACTACCGTCTTACGTTTATTTGCATGGGTTCGAGTCTCCTGATACACATATTCTGATATCGATGACAAACTTGTGCTTTCTTTTCAATGGATATGTTTTGCATTTATTAAAATAAATAGCATCTGTGCCGATAAGTTCATGTTCAAACGCATGGAAGATAATAATTACTTGCATGTTTCATCTGGGGGAAAAAGAAAACTATTGCGACATATGTGAAAAAAATGCATGAAAGTTACCAACGAATGTTGCTTAAAGTGGTAGGAAGTTTGAGATGCTTTCGGTAACATAGAACAACCAAACGGATGATCGATAAATCCACTGCCACGACAATGCTGTCCATCATTATATTTTAAACACTTATGTCTAAGTCAGCGAACAGAAAATATGATTAAAGACTCTCACAAATCTTGTACAGCAGTCGTTTATCTCTACTACAGTGCTTTTGCTTGACCTTTATATTTGTTTCTTTCCCCAACTGATTATTTTCTCGCCATTTTCTTACCAAGTTTTCTCTTTGCTCTTTTTAACAAACATTAAAATCTGTCTCAGTATTTGTATGAAATTTTTTCAGGACAACAAACGAAAAGAGATTATGGTGTGGGTAACGAAATAATGTTCAGAAGAAAAACGACGAAATCGACATTTCAACCACAAGGTCTTTAAAAAAAAATTTCGTCCATAAGGTCTTTAACAATTTTTCTACCACTAGGTCTATAACGATATTTCTACCACAACGTCTTTCAATGTCTTGTGCCTCTGACACGTTGCCTCTGATATAACGTTCAGAATTTGCCGATCTTATGTCTTGTAAGGTCCCCGAGTGGCCGAGTGGTCTAAAGCGCTCACCGTTACGGATCACTGCCATCTCACATCTGTCTGCGTGGGTTAGTTTCTCGGATTTGGCCAATGTGGGCATGTGAGAAAACTTGCCAGTATCTTCTCGTGGGTCGGTGGTTCTTTCTGGGATTTTCCCGGGTTCTACCTCTACCATTCATGCTTGCGCCATGTATAGCCTATCTTTTGCTGAAAAATGGCGTTCAACCCTACAATAACAGCAACAAAATGTCCTGTAGAATACGACCCTGGGAGGTCCAAATTGCAACCTTAGTGAGCGATAGAGTGACTTCGCCAAACATTGTTCCCCGCGTATCCCACATGTTGATCTAGAAACAAACATTCATCAACAAACTTTCCATGAAGTCATTAACCAACAATTTTTACATTTTAATGTATAATGAAATGAGCAAACCCACTATTGCAAAAAAACAATTCGACGTACTCATCTAGAAAAGAACCAATCTAGCCTGCGCTATTACATAGTCAACTTATCATGCGACTAAAAGAAAAAATATTTTTAGTTCATGCTGACTCTTTGGTTACTCAGACAGATAACAGACTAAATGTTTTTCAAATAATTGTATGGTCACTCATCATTCTAGGCTGTGAAGGACATAAATTAGATGAAGTAGTAGAGGTAATATGATGAAAAGGAGAAGGAATATGTTGAGGTAGTTTAGTGGTAAAAACAAACCTACATTTTCTTAAATGTGCTTTAGTTAGAGGACACACGGTACTAATTATACGGAAGAACTGTGAACCAGTCTAGAAATGGGTGAAGAAATAATAGAGTATTTACGGGTTTGGTAGTCAATAATTGGTTAACAATGAAAATTAAAATTTTAGTAAAAATATCTTTTGAGAGCTTATCCTATATGTAATTTAAAAAAAAATATAGACGAATTTCTACTGATGCAATTTTAGCATTTTTACAGGCTTGACTCAGGAGTACTCAATAATGAAAGTAGCACCTGATTCATTTGGTGCAGAATCAATAACATGTGTTTCATGCACATGTATATAAACAAAATGCCGCGGCTCATATGGTGTTCTCCACACATAAACTTGCAACAAGGTTAGATGTGCATGGAGAATTATAGTTCTCATCATCAACACCCAGAAATTTTAAGTTATTGAATTTTGAATATGATGGTGTTTCCATATGTTTACTATTGTAGTTGAATTAGTACCGTGTGTCCTAGAGCAATCAAAGCTATAGGCAATGATTTGCTATCGACGTAGCTATCGCAGTTACTGTATACAGTTATATGTAATGGTAATCTTTCCTATTTTTAATTGAATTTTCTGGCTGTTGGTGTGTACATTGCTTGCAAGTTATTTATAAAATGCTATCAATATGCCGGTCTCTTTTAGCACAATTGCGTGCAAAGCATATAATATTATTTCTTTTTTTTAAATTTTACAAAAATAAAGGCAACGTTTAGTAAATACGTGATTACTAAAATGCAGGAAAAGACCCTAAAAAGGAGTTAACTAACTCATTCACACACGCCCTTAGGAGCATTAAACTAAAAACAGTTTGCATTCCATAGGGAATCCCCCATTGATTGTGCCGGGTAGTTTTCTTTTGTTTTTTGTATGTATCGATCTGTACGAAGGAGAAATGATGTGCTCTCATTACATTGGGTATAATGCTCCTGAAAGACATCAAAACGGAGTTTCTCAAAGACATCACAATGGAGCCTGTGAAAGAGATGACAATTGTGCTTCTGAAAAATATCACAATGGAGCTTCTCAGAGACGTCATAATGGAGATTCTGAGAGATATCATAATGGAGCTTCTCATAAACATCACAATGGAGCTTCTGAGACACGTCACAATTGTACTTCTGAAAGACTTCACAATGGGACTTCTGAGAGACCACATAATGTAGTTTCTGAAAAACATCACAATGGAGCTTCTGAGAGACGTCGCAATGGAAGCAATGATCCCTTGAATATGATTCACAACAGCATTTTTGCATACCTTCATAATGGTACTGAATCTATGTTGTGTGTGGTGTATAGAGAGAAATTTAGAATGTCAGATGCAAAATGATCACTGTCCACACTATCCACTGCCCAAAGATCATTGTCCACACTATGCACTGCCCAACGATCATTGTCCACACTATCCACTGCCCAAAGATCATTGTCCACACTATCCACTGCCCAAAGATCATTGTCCACACTATCCACTGCCCAAAGATCGTTGTCCACGTTATCCACTGTCCATATGCTCTTGCTCGATATCCAGACTGAAACTTACACTTATTCTTATGTCACGTGTGTAGGCTGGAATAAACAGTAGCACGAGAAAGAGTGAAAGAGTGAAAACAACAAGCTTTGAAAAAATACAATAATATATTTCCCTGGAAAAATTCTATAAAAATGAAAAAATATAGAATCAAATCCCCAAAAAAACATCCAAGAATAAACTACGAATACAATTTTTTAAGTCCTAAGAACAATATGTTCTACTGACGAAGACTCCAAGATGGAAGACGATGACGTATGCTGCAATCTGTAGTGTTGAAGTCTACAGTCCCTTGTAGAAACAAGAATTATCAATCCTGTTTTGGAAATTTAAATATATTTCATATAATTACTGTCTTTTATTAAGAATCGCACATGCATTTTCCAGAAAAAATAACAGAATTAATCCTTTTGAATCCAAGTAATTTGAAATAACTCCAAAACAGCACAGCATACAACTTCCAGTTTAACAGCCCAGCTTCTACGACGAATAATTCTCCAAAACAGAGGTTATATTGTCTTTCTAAAACCTAAACAAGGGGTCACGTGGTCATCTTCTAGAAGATTATAGAAATTAGTACTTGTTAAAAATCACGCGTACCCAGTGTGGTCCTGACGAAAACCAATCATTTTACTCTAAGAAATAAAAAATTAAAACAAATTTTGACATCTTAAACACGAAGTCCACTCATGACCTCGACAACAACCAATCATTTTAAAATAAAGAAAGAACTTATTTACCTAGCTTGCTACAAATTTTGAAACAAGGTCAGGATTTAGATCAACACCTGGTGTTTATAAACTTACAGTCAAGGTCAAATTTTTTTCTGAAAATAGTGTCATCTCTAGGAATAAATTTACACGACAAGATCTTATAACCGTGAGGATTTTACCAGTCGTGCCTTAACATCTAGTACTTTAAGTTGTATTATGTTGTGACCAGTTTGGGCTGAATTTTATTTTCTTCAAATTGTTTAATTTAAGTGATTATTTTCTCTGGAAATACAAAAGTGCTCTGATACAATTCTGGGATAAAGACATTCATTGGAATTTATACTGAATTCAAACCTGGAATAAGATTTCTGTGATTCAACAAGAGACTGCTGACACATCAGTACTCCGTAGTCTATAACAGACACGTCATCGCCTTCAATTTCGGATCTCTTCGGGGTTTGAACTGAGTTTCATTCAGGACTTTTCTTACTAGGACTTGTGTCATAAAGTCTTGGATTATTTTTGGATTTAATTCGTATTACCTTAAGTTCTTTCTTCTCACTTTTCACTTTGTATTCTAGCGAAATAAATTATTTATTAAATTTTACAAAGCTTGTTGTCTTCGCTCTTTTCTGTTACTTATTTTAAGAGCATGGCCTCGTAACAGTAATACGACATGATTATCTTTTCAAGAATTCCAGAAGTATGTCGTTGATGAACAGTTAATATACACATAATATCCTAATACACGTCTAGCAAGATTTGCACCAATACATTTGCCGTATGGCTTGATCTAACACGATACAATATGACACGTTAGTTGTCTTATATTAACTATCATTGTTATTTTAAACTAAATATTTGTCATAAAAATGGTTACTCAACGATGACAAGGTGATTGCAATAGATCCTGAGAGATAAAATCGATACGTGATTTTAGTTACTGTTCGTTAGAATCAATATTTTCTTTCCAATCTTGTTTCTTGACGACTTAAAAATAGCAACTAACCTAACCAAACTCGCCTTTAATGGTATTCATTTTGAAATGTCAGTATGGGTTATCGTACAAAACCACAACTCTGTAATTACAGAGTTTAGAAGAAAATAACCTTTTTGGGAACTCTTCTATAGTAAGGACAAGAATCGCAAAGGAAACCATATTCCCTAAATATGACCACATCAAAGTTGGTGAACAGTTAGAGAATTTGTAGATAACCTGAAACAAAGCAAATTTATTAACTTCAGTGCTCTTAGAGTTTAGTTTACATTGCAAGGTTCTAACGTGTCGGTATGGATATGTATTTTCGTTAATAATCACAAGACACTGACAAGGTCACATTGTATTCGATGCAATACATCTTGTGATTGTATAGCCTTAATACTAATATTTCTTGGAATTACATGAACGATATTTGAACATTTCAATATATTACATTTTATTTAATGACACATTTGAAATAACTTTGCAGTCC
The DNA here is from genome assembly GCA_028554795.2 of Sinohyriopsis cumingii. Classification (NCBI taxonomy): domain Eukaryota; kingdom Metazoa; phylum Mollusca; class Bivalvia; order Unionida; family Unionidae; genus Sinohyriopsis; species Sinohyriopsis cumingii. The sequence goes on from CM068827.1 coordinate 120,959,543, forward strand.
ATTTTATCTATGTGACCAGTCCGGATAAATATAGATTCGACCGTAACCTAATAAATTTTGTGATAGTAAGATAGGTAATTTCGTATTTGATAATTTATTTGTGGAATGTTAAAAGATTTTGCAGTTGAACCCACTTGTACAATAGGATTGTCTTTCATATCGTTCTAAAAGTTGTCATTTGCGACAAGAATGCAAAAATATTCTGGATCAGTCTCGAGTAGACTGGTTTATCATTAGGCTTTACCTTCTTATAGTAATACTGGTAGAATAGCCTTTATCACAACTCGGACATGGTAGACACTGATTGGTCTTAGCTAATTAAGGTTTTGTTTGTTTATTTTCTTTTCAGACTGACTACTACCAAATGCTCATCGGTTATTGTTCTCCTGGCAAATGTTCTATCTTTCTCGCATCAAGAAAATGAGTTTTCATCTGTCCATATTTTCACTATTCTTCTTGTTTCACATTTTCCATCCGTTTAGTCTGTTATTCATTTATTGCAAAACAATTGAAATAATTATCAGATTTTCTCCACAGTCTAGTGTTGTGCTTTACGCAAGATTTTAACCACTATTGCTGTTCATACAATATAAAACATGTTTTCACATTTAAATCTAACTTTATGTAAGCCTTTAATTGCTGAAGTGAATGCGCATTTGTTTTTCAAATTTACTCAATAACTTTGGTACAGTAGTTTTTGGACCCTTGCAATCATTTTAATATATTCTTTCGAAATTTTATAACTTATTTTCATTCCTGTGCTAGAGGGTGGTCCTTGAGATGATTACAACTATAAAATGGAATTTCGTACCTACTTCTAAAATGCAAATATTATCTCTAGCCTTATGAATTTAGAATTATTGTATTCTACCTAATGTAATTTGTTCATTATTTACATAAAGTTTCATTTTGCTGGCATTTATTGGGTCATGACAAGGTCATAAAGATATGCATCATGGAATTAAACGATATATAATCTTCGTTTTTGATTCATCGAACTCTCCGCATTGTTTTATTTTACCATATTTTACGTAAAATTCTTTTTCTGCTGCAATATTCCTATAATGTACCACTAATTCCATTTTCAATGATCATAATCATGCCATGGACTCTAAAAAGTCCTGAGTACCTGATATTTTGAATGATCATAATCATGTCATGTACTCTAAAAAGTCCTGAGTACCTGATATTTTGAATGATCATAATCATGTCATGTACTCTAAAAAGTCCTGAGTACCTGATATTTTGAATGATCATAATTATGTCATGTACTCTAAAAGGTCTTAAGTGAGTACCTGATATTTTGAATGATCATAATCATGTCATGGACTCTAAAAGGTCATAACTGAATACCTGATATTTTCAAAGAAGTGTGATGAGCAAGTCATATGCACTATATTAGTAAGCAAGGTTAAATGTACAGTTTGCCGTACATACATTTCGAAGCAAGCAGGGTTACATGTAATTTGACATATTTACATTCCGAAATAAGCAAGGTTAGAAGAACAGTTTACCATACATACATTCCAAAGTAAGCAGGGTTAAATGTACAGATTCCCATACATACATACATACATACATACCAAAGTACGCAGGGTTAAATGTACACTTATAGACAATAAAGTCAAATATGTGTCAGAACTTTCTAACAATCTTCTTGCTATTGGCGTACGATATCTCTCTATACACTGTTTAATGAGATCAGGCTGTCGTGGGCCATTTAATGAGATCAGGCTGTCGTGGGCCATTTAATGTGAAGTTTCTTTCCAATTAACAATAAAAAAGGTACTTTCACAGATGAATTATGAGAATTGTTACTTAACTGGTTATGTGATTCTGCAAGATAATGTTGCAAATCAGAAAACCAAAGTAAAAAATAATCAAATAGACCTTGGTTTTTTGCTAGGTCCACGCCATTTATATCGATTTCATTTTGGATTTTATCTCTACAAATATCCTTTAAATAAAATAGCTTCAGAAAAGGTAAAATTGTGGGACAGGTAAACAATGGATTCTACAAAAGTGACATTAATCTCTTGGTGATCATTAGGACATTTTATCGCAAAAAAATGATATTAGCAAACTGGACGTGGACTAAATTATATGTTCATTTATTGAAATTGTCATTGAAAAAGACAGTTGGTGTAATTTTTATATTGCTCAGTACACTAGGAAACATCACTAGGAAACCGCAAGCAACACAACACGTAGAGCTTTTCATAACGCAATTGGTTTCTGAAGTAACCAAGATGCATTATGAAACTTGCACTTTGGCATGCAAACAGGGAATGAATAAAGAATTCGAAAACACTTTAAAAATATCACACAATAAACAAACTGAAATTCATAAAATTGATCAGACCCACGGTCCTTATGGATTCTAGAAGATAAAGAAGATAGAGATGTTATATATACCTTGTTCATTCATGCATTACATGAAAAGATCCAAATTACGATATATATGGAAGAATATGATGGAAGAAAAGGATGATTGCCCTGGAAGATGATTCATGTTTATGTGGAAGAAATGGATGAAAAACTATGATGACTGTCTTGGTAGATGATTCATGTCAATATGTAGGAAAAGTAGGATGACTACCTTGGTAGATGATTCATGTCTATGTGGAAGAATAGGATTAACAAATAGGATGACTGCTTTGGTAGATTATTCATGTCTATGTGGAAGGGTAGGATGGAAAACTATGATGACTGTCTTGGTAGATGATTCATGTCTATGTGGAAGAAATAGATGGTAAAATAGGATGACTACCTTGGTAGGTGATTCTTGTTTATGTGGAAGAAATAGATGGTAAAATAGGATGACTACCTTGGTAGATGATTCATGTCTATGTTGAAGTGTAGGACGGAAAACTATTATGGCTGTCTTGGTAGATGATTAATGTCTATGTGGAAGAAATGGATGGAAAACTATGATGACTGTCTTGGTAGATGATTCGTGTCTATGTTGAAGAATAGGATGGAAAACTAGGATGACTGTCTTGGTAGATGATTCTTGTCTATGTGGAAGAAATGGATGGTAAAACAGGATGACTACCTTGGTAGATGATTCAAGTCTATGTGGAAGAATAAGATGAAAAAATAGGATGACTGTCTTAGTAGATGATTCATGTCTGTGTGGTTATTATGATGGAAAAGTAGGATGACTACCTTGGTAGATGATTCATGTATATGTGGAAGAATAGGATTAACACATAGGATGACTGCTTTGGTAGATTATTCATGTCTATGTGGAAGAGTAGGATGGAAAAATATGACGACTGTCTTGGTAGATGATTCATGTCTATGTGGAAGAGTAGGATGGAAAATTATGATGACTGTCTTGGCAGATGATTCATGTCTTTGTGGAAGAAATGGATGGAAAACTATGATGACTGTCTTGTTAGATGATTAATTTCTATGTGGAAGAGAAGGAGGAAAAACTATGATGACTGTCTTGGTAGATGATTTATGTCTATGTGGAAGAAAAGGATGGAAAACTATTATGGCTGTCTTGGTAGATGATTCATGTCTATGTGGAAGAATAAGATGGAAAACTATGATGACTGTCTTGGTTGATGATTCATGTCTATGTTGAAGAATAGGATGGAAAACTATGATGACTGTCTTGGTTGATGATTCATGTCTATGTGGAAGAAATGGATGGTAAAATATGATGACTACCTTGATAGATGATTCTTATTTATGTGGAAGAAATGGATGGTGAAACAGGATCACTACCTTGTTAGATGATTCATATCTATGTGGTTAATACGACGGAAAAATAGGATGACTACCTTGGTAGATGATTCATGTCTGTGTGGAAGAAATGGATGGTAAAATAGGATGACTATCTTGGTAGATGATTAATGTCTATGGGGAAGAAATGGAAGGTAAAATAGGATGACTAACTTGGTAGATGACTGATGTCTATGTGGGAGAAATGGATAGTGAAATAGGATGACTACCTTGGTAGATGATTCATGTCTATGTGGAAGAAATGGATGGTAAAATAGGATGACTATCTTGGTAGATGATTCTTGTCTACGTGGAAGAATATGATGGAAAAATAGGATGACTGAGGTGATAATGATGTAAATCTGATTGACGACAAAGTGATTTGAGATAAGGATACTCGAGTCTTCGCAGCATATGTATGCTCCGTTGCTTTATAGAATTTATAAGACCATGTGAGGAATCGAGTATCTTAGCATCTACCAAGGCAGTATAGACTCGAGTATATTATCCAATGCATTCATTAACTGTAAGAAAATATTCAATACAGTATGGTGCGCTGGCCTACAGAAAAGAAAAACTAATTACAATGTATAAATGTAAGCGTTTTATAGTGATTTATGTCAGGTACAAATAGACCAATGCATGATCATGTCTAATAAATTATAAGTCTCGTTTTTTATTGTACTATTGCTGTCCGGTGAGAATAGTTACAATTTTGTTTGTCATTGTATTTGATATGATATAAACATTTCTTTTATAAGAAGAACATATTGATGGTGTTGCATATAACAGAAATGATCTAGGAAATGAGCTCTCCATACATCAGAAAGTATTTATATTAAATCCATAATATCAGATTTTGTCACTTGAGCCATCCCTGATTTTGCATCGCCAAACTTTGCTCCAAAGGATAATCCTGATTTGGGATTTTTTTTAACCCTTGCACTCATCAAGCACAGAATACACTGTGTATATAAAGTCTCTGATGGACTGGAACTCATGAGGTACCTTTTGTTTTATATGAGGTTTTTTCTACACAATAAACGTCACTTTATCCGGTAGAAGAAGAGGTTTGGCACTTTAAAGAAACTTAAACATTAAAGTAGAAGAAGAAAAAAAAAACAGTTGCAACAAGTGCAGAATTAAGTGGAATATGACCATTTTTGTTCAGAAAATAATTGATTGCGAATTTGGCTCTGTGGACTTAATATCGATTATTTTCTTTTGAATTGCCGGAAATGAATCGACAAGTTTTTTGTATTATTTGCATTTATTCAGGAAATCACGTGAGTAGAACTACTTTCACGTCCCGGGTTTAATAATAGGGCATTAAAGCTTTGTAAGAACAAACTGATAAGCGTCGGTTACACTTGCACGCTAGCTACAAACATAGTAGATCTTTCGTAGTTGTCTACTAGGTGAATTCGAATTTACATATGTGGACTTTTCAGTGGCTCAGGCCTGAAGGTATATATTTTTTTCGAATAGAAAATAAACAGTAGGAAACCAAACTAGTTTGGCCCTTAGTTATTTGTAAGATCACAGCAATTTGTCTAAGGCAAAAACATTTATATTTGGATAAGGCTTTTTAGTCACTAAAACAATTCACTGAAATAGCAATACATCTGCCCTTTGTGTTCCTTTTCTGTATTATTTACTAGAGATACTAGGATGTTGTATTTAAATAAACTACATGTAGTACTTTAATAAAGCGTTACTAGGCTTACAGGGAAAGATGGTCTCACACCAATATATGCATACCTAATGTGCCAAACAAACGGTGATCACAGATAATAGCGGAATAATTCTCATTAGAAGCAAGTACTATATAATGAAGCGCATTACTTTGTAATTGATTTCACATTTTGATTCTCAATGTTTCCATCATTTTTGTCCATATGTGTGGCATTGATTAAATTTATTTTAATTTCCCTATATCACCTAAATCCCACGATGGATTTTGTTCATCCACTGGATGGATCCTTTTATTGCGAAGCCTATTCTTTCCACGAAATTCACGTTTTCCCGCTAGACCTTGGGGTCAGAGTTTATACACTTCACAGCATTGTCATGATTGTGGCGTGTATGTATGTATGTATGTATGTATGTATGTATGTATGTATGTATGTATGTATGTATAATACAACGGATTCAACCTTGCTTTGCTTGTCTTACCAAGAAAGGATGGTAATTTAACAAAACATTAATATTACCGTGTACCGTGGCCACAAATAAAACCAGGGAAAAGAAAGAAAAATAATGATACAATATGACCAAACGCTATGTCATATGTATTAGCCCAATATGTGGAATTTCTTTATAATATTCAAGAATAAATTCTTTGTTCTATATGTATCAGATACGTTTACTTACAATTAAATCAAGCTGAGTTTTAAAAACAAGAAATGGAAATATTTTGCTTTCAAAAGTGGAACTATATGCATGTAATTTGTAAAGAGTCAAGAAGTACCGTTTCAAGATTTCAGTTTAAATTCTGTCTAAAACTGTTGCCGTTTCCTAGTGTTGTCAAATGTGTACGAATATATGAATCAGGTACACAGATAGTATCAATAAGCTTTTAAATGTCAGCATGATGTCATGATGTCTTTTATAATATCAGCTATTGTGTAACCTTAATCATCTCTCTTCAGCTACAACTGTTAGAACATATACAACAATTAACATACGCGTGGCAAATTAATCTGCTATAACGTACTGGCCATTTAGTTTGCTTTAATTTGGGTTGGGGGATGGAAGGGGCTGTGGATTTCGTTTAAGCTGAAATATCTTCTTTTGTTTTTTTTATCTCATGATAACCAATATTTTATTCCAAATAATATCATGGCGATAATATTGTGTTATTTTTGCTATAAATCAGAGAACAAAAGAGTGACATGCCACTTCTCCAGAACGTTGAATTGCGGTACACCGAGGTACGTTTCGCAGTACGTTCCTGTACACCGCGGTACGTTTCGCGGTACATTCAGAAATACCGAGTTACAAAGCGGTGCCCAGCTCTGGAATTATATACGGATTAGGAAAACCATCTCAGATTTCTTCTTGTGTTAAAGTCATTTTGTAATTTGTGCCATAATTCATTTAGCTCAGGATATATACTACATATACGCTTATATGGAAAAGATCATGGTGGGAGAACTTTCATTATTGCGTAAAAAATGTTCAAAATTTATCATTACAAGTCCTCACAAATTAAAGCGAATTCTCGGTATCTTCAAGAATGTAATTGTCAGACAGCTATGCTTTTGCAGGCGTTTGGAGGAAAATCCCGTGGGGTATGAGTAATTATTATGAAAGTAAAATGTAGTTTTGTTTCAATAAAACCAGACAGAAAGTATGTTAAACTTTATCGGACCTTGTCGAGACTATTTAAACATCTAAAATGTTAATAACAGATTATGAAATATATGGTGGAATAATAATACTGTTAGACATCTCGATTAAGTTCTTGCAAAACTGTATGCACAAAAAGTAGCTGTTTTACGTCAACTTGAATAACCAGACTTAAAATGCCATATGCAGTATCCACAAAGCAGTTATCAACTGATTCTGCACGACGGCAAAATTGACATTTAACATATCTGAGTGTCGATAGTGCAAAACACTGATGTACTTATCTAAATTAAATCATTATCTAAACAAGAAAACTACATTATGAAGCATGATGTCACTTCATTACAAAGCCTGTTATATCTCTTATGTCTAAAAACTTGACTTTATTTCGTTAACCGTAGTATACCTTAAAATCGCTTTGACTGTGGTTTCTTCGTGAATCTAAATGTGAATATACTATTGCTGGTGCATAATCTGCGTTTAAATAATGTGTTAAATTTTCTCAAGCTGATTAAAATCAGATCTACGCTGTTCTACGTGAAAATCTGATGACGACCGCCTAAGGGTAATGTTCTAATGACCTTTGAATTAAGCCAATGGAAATGCAGCTTTCAAAAATCTGAAAGTGAATCAAATCGTTCGGTACACATGCGTGCTCTTTATCCACACTGCTGAGTCTCCAAACGCGAAGATATAAGACTTCATCTGGTTGGATGATAAAATTAGTAACTATGGTAATAACAAAGGTTACCAAAACATGACCCTTAGCAGTCGCTGACAGATCTTCATGTAGGACAGCGGAGATCTGATTTTGATCAGATTGTAACTTTTCCATACCTTATATACGATGTTTTGTCAACTTACTGTTATGCATATTTAATTTGCTTAGTTGATTAGCTTTTTCACCATGATTATATGTTATGTATTTATAGCTTACTGCATTTGTATAAGAAATATGGGCGAATTATTCGGAAAATACTTTTCAGAAAAAAACGAGTTCATATTTTCACATACAAATGCAATAACATTTTTATTAGCTGTTCGTTTTGTTGAACTACCTATGGTTGAATAATAAGAGACATTACAAGAAACAATGTAATTGAATTAATGCTTTATTCGAAGAAAGAAAAAAATGACTCAAATGTAAGGAATCCAACACCAACAGGGAGACTCGACTCAAAATTTATTCCATTCATTCATTTCCAAGTTTTATTGATGTTTTACGGAGAATATCCTAAATAAAAAATGAAGGACAGGGTGAAGCAGACGTAAAAGCCTTTGGCATTCTGAAAATCGACTGGGACGTCCTTTAAAAATGTAATCCTCTCTATGTGATGAGGCGGAGCTATAGGGTGTCCACTAATAAAGTAAATTAGACACCATTTAAAGTCCTTTTCTTTCCCTTAGGAAGAATATTTTTGTATTTGGTACCTGCCCAATCTTAAAAGTGTGTGTGTGTGTGTGTGTGTGTGATCTGGATTTTTAACATAACTTTAACAATTGTTTAGTCACATCCTTACTATGTCTGCATTGTGTCATGTCCCACCCAGTAACATCATCCTGACACCATTTTTAAAAGTCATTGGTATGACTCGTCAGGGGTTCGAGCCCTCGACCTCCCGACCTACTTTCATGGATTAAACATATGAATTATATGAAAGCAATATTTATAATCGTTCTTCAGGGCATTTCTCTAATTTAATACTTTCTTTCTTTCAATATGACGGCTATTTCGGCGCATCATCAGTTTTAGAATTTTCCCCAAAAGTTATCCCCTCATGGACAAAATAGACAACTGTAGGTCTATGCGTTGTAAATGAACTAAGCATCAAATGAATTAATTATCACTGCTCTAAGATATAATTAATACTCATTGTAGTGCGATTGACGTATTACGGGTCATTTAATGGGTTGGACTAGAGTTGCAGATTCTTATTTCTCTTTTCCGAATAGAAAATTTAGAAGATACCATTACAGAGGACTGATTTCTTGCATTACTTAATTCAATAATTTACTTTGCCTGAAACGGTTTGCTAGTCTAAAGACATTAACAAACAATCTAGTAGAGTTTGCTTTTTGCTAGGTCCATGCTATAAGTTTCATTTGCAGTTTGGGTTTCAAATCCTCTAAATATATATTAATTCTAATTAAGCGACCAGGTTAAGTAAAACAGCAACTACGAAGCCTACTATATTTCCATAGCGCATGTACTTTCTACATTTCATACTGTAAATAATGAAGCATACATTTTCTCTAATGTTCAATTTTCGGACAATTTAAATTTCTAGTCCAGGTCTCAAAATAGTAAGAGCAACATCTTCTATTATAACTTGCAAGATGGAAGAGGTACAAATTGTGAGGCATATGAAACCTATCTTTAAAATAAATGTCAATGATCATTATATGATAGTTGCTCTTCATCAGCATTTAAACATTTTTATCACAAAATGTATTTTTAGCAAAATTGACAGGGACGAAACAATAGCTCCCATTCTTGACATTTTTATTGAAACATCTAGAAAAACCTTTGACCTAATTTCTGCATTAATTCATAAAATCAGAGACAAAGGTTTGTCCCGACAAGCAAGGCAGCACATAGGGATAAAAATTCAATGACCTTGTTCAAAACTAATAAAAAGAAGCGTTCATTTAAACTTGCTGTCGAGGATACAAAACATCTAGCAAACGACGATTTGAAGAACGATATACCAGCGAGAGAAACACAGAGGAAACGCTCAAATATCAGATCCGCTGTCCTTCTAGAAAATCATAACCTCATTGCGAATCCCGGCCGATGTACATTATATGTATAACGTTTACAAAAACATGAATTCGCTTAACACTAATGACGATCTTGGTGTTGATTTAAAAAGTATATCCTTACAGTGATATGAATGGCCCAGATTACTGGAGAAGAAATACATGCTGCTGTCATGTCCCTGAAATACATTAAATCCACTAGCCAGGATAGTATCTTAAAAGTGCATATAAAATACAACAAGTCCATAATCGGATAAATTTACCTTGAGCTCTTTAATATTATACTGGGCACAAGTGTATTGACAGAACATAATTGTGGTTCGGTCCTCAGAACAAATATATAATATGTACAGTGTGCTCCTATTAGTGCAGAATTTAGCAAGTACATCGTGATTCTGGATAAAGGTAAATTTCTAATACCGACGCAGTATGGTTCGTCCTAGGTAGGTACTTTCACTTATTTCCAAATTATATGGAAATGAAAATGCAATTATTGCTATGAACACCACTGAATTAGATTTTTGAAACAGACACCAGGATCCCAGATCCGGGTATGAGGTACATTCTAGATTGTCTTACCTGAGTTGCCTTTTGTCAACAGGAGGGGTTTAATTGATTAATTTGTTAAAAACGAAGGTACATTGATTAAATGTAGACGTAAAGACCTTTGTCTTGCTGGAGGAACCAAATACATTACTGATATTTCATTCTGGTGCAAACGTTTATTGTGGTGCATAAATGAGGCGGCATTTTTTCTGGCCAGTTACTTGATTAATTTTAGCATTGTACATACTGTTGTTTTCTTTCCTCACAGTGTGGATTGTTTTGTGATGCTCTCCATGCATCACGTTTAATCAGCTGTCCGAGTGTCTGCCCTCATTGACGCTACATAATGCCAATCATACGAAGGTTAGAACATCTCTTTGTTCATTGCAGTTAGAAAACAGAGAGCTGCATCTTATAATTGCCATGGGGCGATGTTTACTGTAGTCTAAGTAAATGAGAATTGCGTTTATAAGTCCAGTACACCATTTGATGCAAAAGACATAGGCCTAGTCTGTCTGAAAATGTCTCTAAGTGAACTATACTCGATCGTAGATTGAAATTATTTCTACAAGAGCTATACTCTATCTTAGATCACGATCTTGAAACTTAAGATATTATGGTTGTAACGGTCTCACGCGGTGTTATTTCTCCAAATTGCAATTCTCTGGCCTTATCTCTTCCTCTAAACCCAACGATCGCGCTAAAGGAGTAATATAGTGTGAATTCCTCTTAATTGGGGTTGATCGTACTGATCTTTCAAGAAGTGAAGAATTAATCGGCAGATGCCGGACTTTTGCATCTCATACCCTTTTACTTTAGGTCTATCTTTCCTTTAGCAGTACATGACTGGTTTGTTTTAAGGAATTTTCGATCTAAGAGATGTTGCATGGCAGTAAATCAGTTATTAGTTCATGGATAGATGAGTTTTTCTTGCAGAGATAAACATTTTCAGCAAGCAGTTTGTTTACTTTCTCAACTAGAGTGTGTTCTAATGATCTGTGTTCTTTTCTACTTTCCAAAAAGTCATCATTGTGCACTTTTCATGTATCTTACGGTTGGTAACTTGGTATGCTCCTTTTCCTGTCTTTCCATACACTCTTTGACACCAAGAGCTCTCTTGGTAACACTCCTGTTTGAGGATCGATTTGTTACACTGTTGACAAAGGTGATCTCATTCACGTGGCAAGGGTGAGGCTCATCAGGGGAATACATTTTGCTCGTTCAATGTCTAAAGAGCACGTCAAAGTGGCTGCGTGAGGCGCCTTTTTGATCTTAAAGTAAATATTAACTGTTGTTCTAAAATTAAATACTAACATTGTTTTACATTCATTCTCCACTTTCGAGGCTGTTATCACAAAGCTTCCAGACGAAAATTATCGATTTATTTGGGCCTTTACAGTGCTGACGAATGCTAAAATGGTTCAAGAAAACAACATGTCCAGTTTAATCAAGACCTTATTGCACTAACAGTGCAAGGTAATAGAAATGCTTTCCAATACATGGCGCTTTCATTGTGATATTATAACGCAACATCCTGGATCACACATTTTGGTTGGCATTACCTGAAAGCGTTCGCGTTCTTTTAGAATGATTCATTTTCGCAATCCACGGGTGACATTCCGGTACGCTGCCTGTGTTGAGTTTTCCTCGTGTCTCACGAATATACGTAAACCTGTTAACCAATCACTCTGCAAGCGCGAGTAGAGCTTTCGCACCATTGTGACCCAACATGACCTTTCAAGGTGTTTGACTGAGCCCCAAAACAGTTTCACTTTCAAGCACAATCAATAAAACAGGCACTGTCATTTATGTACTGGAGACTCTTACATTATTTTATTGATGAATTCTTTTTGTTTATGCGAACTAATGCAAGTCTGGATTGTCGCCAGTGGCTAGCGACGATTACACTGATTTTGACTCCTGTAATTCCCACTGGCAGTTCTACACCTATCTTGCAAGGAATACTGATCGGCAACCAAGTGAACTAACTGAATCTCCATTTAAAAGTATGTGTAATCAAATTCTAAAACTGACATCTTTAGCTGAAATAGTCGGTTTAACACAGCTACATGTCTTGTATTACTTGTCCTCTATCCTTTAATAAGGTCTTGACAAATATAATTTAAAACATATTTATTGTAAACAAAAAGAAGAGGTCCAAGGTTGACATTACCAGGGTTGGAGTGGGGACCAAAAGCCCCACTCCTTCTGAAATGCCTCATACGGCTTGCGTCTCTGATCGCCTCTGTCCACTAAAATTAAGCTCCTGGCCTTCGCGAGTGTCTTAGCTTCTACGTCCGACTGACCATGTTTCCACTAACATGAGAAGGGTAGATGGCAGACCACTGGTGCCTTAAAACCAGTCGCTTCAGGTAGATGGGACTCGTAAACCTTGGATGATGGCTCATCTAGGAGAAAGAAAACTTCGCTTCCAAACCTCAGCTGCCCTGCAGCAATACCCACTCACGGGAAAGGATAAGAGAATAAACCCCGACAGAAAATCCGTAGACCGAGTCCTTAAGGCTGTCTGACATTGACTCCCACGTCATTTCGGCAACTCCTGCTACGCCGTTGGTGCCAAGCTGTGTCGGCATTTGTCGTTCCTTTGTATCCGCCAGCTGAGTGGAGAGGGGGGATGTGCTGAATAGGCAACATCTGATTCTCCATACAGCAGTGAGGCATGGACCACTTATGCGAGCCACAAGAGAAAACTCAACAGTTTCCACCTGAGATGCCTGCGGAACATTCTGCACTTCCAGTGGCAGGACAAAGTACTCAACACTGAGGTTCTAGAATACGGAAACAAAAACAGCATGTTCTCGCAGCGAGAGGCGCCTTCGCTGGCTCGGCCACTTCAAAAGAATGGACCCAGGCCGCATTGCTGCAGACCCACGATACGGCGAGCTAGCAGAAGGCGCACTACTGACTGGACGGTGAAGTCTACGTTACAAAGATGTCTGTAAGAAGGACATGAAGACGGCCAACATCAACCTCAATGGGAGAGCTATGCTGACGACCGCTCCACCTGGCGCCTAGCTGTCAGACATGGTGTTCAGAAAGCCGAGGAGGCGAGAAACAAACCACGAAGCAAAGAGAGCCAGGAGGAAGGCGAAACAGCAACAGCTTCAACAAGCATCGACGTTTACCTGCAGCAAGTACAACAGAGACTGTCACTCTAGGGTCGGACTCTTCTACCATTCGCGAAGGTGCCGATAGGACACCCAAATGGAAGCTACACCATCTTCGCCCGAAGATGAGAATGCTATTATTTTGTTGAAATATTATCAATTTATTATTTCAGTCGTCCCCCGTATTGATACAAATTCCTCGATATCTCCAAATTAGTAATGATTCTGCAGGAGGTTTCGATGAAAAACACAGTTCGGTATAAATAATTATTATGCAAGAAAACTGTGAATTTGTTGCCAATAAACCCTATGGCTGGTTATGTAAACCATCTGACCTTGTCGGGGAGATATCTTAACTTGCCTCACAATTCTCATCAACCTAACATATTTTATTTGTTATTATTAGATAATGAGATATAAGATAAAATAAATAATAATATTAGCCAACTTGTTTTGAGTTTTGTCAAAGTTTTATGTACAATAAATAACTGTTTTATGCTGATGTGCATAACTAGACACAAATGTGGAATGTGCATTATCTACAAAACAGTTCTGCATCGAAATTGTACGACAACAAAATTGACTTTTCCAACATTTATTTGTCGTTACTGCCAAATACTAATGCTGTGTTATCTCCAAAACATTTTATATCTAAACGATTAAAATGCATCATAAAGAATAAACACACTTCCTGATAAATGTTTAAATTGTTAAAACCTTTATTTCGCTAAACGTAGGATATCATAAGATTGTTGAGGTTTCTTCGTGTAATTAAATGTCAAAATAAAATTGCTGGTACATGATCCACATGTTTTTATTTTTTTTAATATAATTTGCCTATCTTACATACATTGCTTCATCAGCTTGTCGAGACATGCCTTTAATTACACAAAAAATATCCCGAATTTCTAACGTAAAATGATTTCCACACCCCACATAAGATATATTTCAGCACACAAATATACACACCAGGTCGATTAATACTCTCTTGCTTTTTATACTTCAAACGTTGTGTCTTTAAATACCGTTATATCATATCTCAATAAAGAAACAAGAATAGTGTTATGCTTTGAACATAAGTGATTTGTTCTAAACATTGGATACTAATTCGTAAAGTCAGGAAACCTCCAACCAGACAGACAACTATACTGTGAGAAACAATATTTAATTTAATATAGACTGGAATAATAAAAAGAAATAATTTTTTTGCCTCGCTAACACTTTTTTTTAGCGATTATCAGGATACAAGTTCTGAAGTAACCTGTGTAACACATTAATTCGAAAATGATTGGCCTGTAAACACCGTTTACTCAATGCCATATAAGTAAATTCATTTAGGAAAAGCTCAGTAAAGCAAAACAGGAAAAACAAACTTAAACAAATCCATAAGCAATTTTAATTCATAACATGTGTAAGCTGAGAGAAAATGCAGGTCGTTGTGATAATCAGGCATTCGGTTTTCTTCACGAAAAGCTGGCAAAACCCGTTGGTGGAATCTGTCTTTCGTTCTAAGAGTCTTTACTTGCAAAGTTGGACACCAGAAATAGGAGATATTCAACAGGACCATTTAGTTCTGAGATTAAAATAGAAGTAGTAATGGGGGGGGGAGAGAGAGAGACTGTATACCGACAATAGAAACTCCAGTCAAAAAGGTCGTGGGGCTGATTACGGACAAGATTTATACGGACAAAAGGCTGGGACTATATACGGACAAAAGGTTGGAATTGTATTGAGACAATAGGAATGGACCAGGTGAGGTGGCGTCATAGTAATGAAGATTGGAAACAATGTAGCAAGGGGCTGACCTCAATCGGACCAAACAGCGGGAAAGAAAACATAGAACGCTTGGCGGGACATAGACATATATGACACATACAGCATACAGACATATATTGATGAACATGAATCTATCAGACAAAAGGTTGGAATTGTATAGGGACAATACGAATGGAACAGGTGAGGTGATGTCATGGTACTTAAGACTGGTAACAATGTAGCAGGGGGCTGACCTCAATCGAACCAAACAGCGGGAAAGAAAACCTTAAACACTTGGCGGGGCATATACATATATAAGACATACAACATACACACATAGATTGATGAACATGAATATATCATACGTTAGCCATAAAATTGAATAAACAATTTTTTCGGCAACAAAGCAAATATTTTCGAAGCATATGAGTGGCACTGAATTGTCTTGTTCTAATTTCTTCGCTTCCTCCGCCAACTTCTTATTTTCTGTCCTACATTCCTTTTCTTTTCCTCTTTCTTCTTCTCCTTCTCCACTTTTTGTCTTAATTTTCTTCCCGTTTTTCCATTTTCTCATTCCAGGCTCTCATTTGTTTTCTGTCTTCTTCGTCCTACATGTCCTCCTTTACTTATTTGGTCAGCTGTCTCAACTTTTCTTTCGTTTTCTTTACAGTGCTATTCTCCACCTTAGACCTGTTGATGGTATAAACACCATACTCCATCTTAGCACTGTGCATAGTATAAACACCATGCTCCAAATTCATCATAAAATCCTCTACTATTCCCAGGTCATCAATTGCCTCTTGTAATATTTTCATGACGTCTTTTTGGTTCGAAGCCGTCTTCATAAGTATTCCATGTAGAATGGCGCGAGTGTTTGTTTATTTGTTTGTTTAAATTAACGACCTGTTCGCCCATTAGGGCATGTACGTCCGTTTAATGCCTGCACCGCAGGCTGATAATTATTCATGGGGGAAGGAATTTGAGCAACATCTCCCAGGCGTTAATACACTCCATGAGTGTTGTCAATTAGCCTAATGACCGGAATGTAGGGCTTTCATGAGTAGGAATGGACCCAACACGCACTCATGTAAAATTAAGAATTTGTCAGTCTGTCTACTGAGCCAGGTGTTTACTAAAGAAGTATGTGACGCTCGTTACGATTGCTCGCAACTATGACGTCACATCGGGACACCTAGGTTTAGATGGGTGGAAATCGTTCCACATCTCCTTCGTGGTACAGGAAGTCCGAGAGAGGCAAGGGAGGGGAAGTACCCGGCAGCATGCACAAACGCACAGAACCCTGAAACGCCTGCCCGTGCTTTACCAAATCTAGTCCAGTTATTGAATGGAAAATAAAAATACCAATAATGTGTAAGCCACCTGTGCAATTAACCGAATAAACTGAATAAAAACAAATTCAAAATTTGATTCATTAATAAAGTTATAGTTAATTGCACAGACTGTTCATACAATAAACTAATTAAAAACCAATCAGTAAAGTCAAAATGACTTATGCTTAGTTTGTATCACGCATAATACAAATTGGAGAAAAATAATTTTGATGGCGGTAACAAAACAGATCAAATTAGAATATTAAAATAGAGATATTATCAAAAGCAGTCTCCCAGCCAAAATGGAAACCGCATAATTCACTTTGGCAGCATTGGCAGGTAGCTCGATCTTTTCCATATCGAGATAAAACCAGGGGTTATCAGAAGGTAAGGCAGTACCAGGTTCACAGGGCTGCTATCAGTCCACCATGAGTCAGCCGGCACCACTCTATAAGTTTCAGCCAAAAACTCGTCTAAGGGTCCACCCATCCATTGGACTGCTAACATCCCAGCTAGTAATTTGCTTGCATACTGGAGAGTAAAGTTTCCTTTTAACTACAGAAATACCCTCCTCTAATATTCAGTATGAGAATACTCATTGATATGCAGGTATCACCGGAATTCTGTCTTTCTTCTTCCACAATTATATGGGACCCCGTGTCCGCACATGTAACATGTTATCCCATGCACCCACATGCCACTAATTCACAATACCAGCCATGGCTCTAATGTTACTCCCTCGGTGTCGAATGGCGTGAGTACTTACTTATATTGAATTAACGACGTTATCGCCCAACAAGGGCGTGTACGTCGGTTTTATTCCTGCACATCAGGATGTTTAATTACTCCTGTGGAAAGGAGTAAGTGCCTCATTCCCCAGGCATGTATGTGTTCACAGAACACTGTTTAATTCAGAAGTCAGGTTGTAGGACTATCATTTTAATTCCCTTACGACTTGAATGTAGGGCTGACATGAGTGGGGATGGACCCAACACACACTCATGACTTAGTAAAAGAATTTCAGTCTGCCATCACTGAGCCAGGTGTCGACCAAAGCCAGTAGTGATTGGTCGCCACTATGATGTCACATTGGGACACCCAGGTTTGGACTGGTGGTAATATCCCCACATCTCCGTCGTGGTACAGAAGTCCGGGAGATGCAAGGAAGGAGAGACACCCGGAAACAGTCGTAAACGACACTGCGCCCTGAAACGACAGCCCATACGTAACCAAATATATTCCAGTTATTTATTGAACATAAATAATTTCAATAGCGTGTAAGCCAACTGTGCAATTAATCAAATATATCGAGTAAAAAATTTAAAAAACGATTCATTTATGAATAAAGTTGGAATTTTGTGTACAAAGTGTACATATAGTAAACTAATAAATACCGATCAGCGAAGTCAAAATGACTTGTGCGTAGTTTGTATCACGCATAAGAAAAATTAGGGAATACAACTTTTGATGGCGCTAACAAAACAAGTCAAATTAGGTTATTAATATATATTATCAATATAGGTTCTCCATCCAAAATGAGAACCATATGTATTCGACCAGGCAACTTTGAAAGTAACTCGGCTTGTAGACCTCGAGTTTCAGGAAGGTCATAAACTTGTACGGATATGGTCTCCACTGGTATTAGGTCTGGCATATTCTTCACTTGTGGGCAGCACTCAAGTGGGATCTTCAAGTAAAGTCTGATATCTTTTCTCAGTCATGATATTTTTCAGTCAACGCCGTCCGCCACGTAGACACAGCGAGGTAGGCAGGTTTCCACGAGCAGCTTGCACATTTGTATGCCATGTTTCATTTTCTGTTATTTTTCTTCGTTCGTCATGGCCCATGTGTATCACGTTTTATCGATCCTATCTATGCCTCTTTGGAATGATGGTCGGCGTTCCGGATAATTTCTTAAGACATCTCCTGTGGTGATATGGGTCGGTTCAGTTGAATATGCAGAATACAATGCAACCACTGCACTCTAATGTCCCTGTATGGCCGGTGCCATTAGTCTCCACTTCTAATAGTAATTCCTGTCTGCTTCTTGTTGCATCATTTTCCCGCCCTTCAGCCGCCTTCCGCAATCACAAAGTGCACTAATCGATTTCCTCTTGCTGAATGATGGACTGAATGGATGGCGCGAATCTATCTATAACTGAATTAATGTGGTTTTCATACTTTTGCACATGTACCACAGTTTTATTCCTGCAAGGCAAGATGTTGAATTACTCCTGGGGGAAGGAGTAAGTGCCGCATCGCCCAGGCATTTTTGTGTTCACAGAACACTGTTTAATTCCGCCGTCAGGTTGTAAGACTTATTTTAATTCCCTTACGACCTGAATGTAGGGCTTACATGAGTGGGAATGGAGGCAACACAAACTCATGGCTAAGTAGAAGAATTTCAGTCTGCCATCACTGATCTAGGTGTCGACAAAATCGGTATGTGACGCCAGTAGCGATTAGTCGCCACTGTGACGTCACATCGGGATACCTGACTTTACGACTGTCCGAGAGCGGCAGGAGGCAAGGAACTCGGCAACAAGGCCACGGATGTTGTGCACGCCCAAAAATGCCAGCTCGTACTTATTTAAAATCTAGTCCAGTCGGACTAATTGACAATATAAAATGCCAATAGTGTGCAACCCACCTGTGCAATTAGCCGAATCAAATGAGTTACAATAATTTTCCTATAAAACATAAGAGTTTGAATTTTGTGTACAGAGTGTACTTTTTTCCTCTGTATTTAATGAATACCAATCGGTGTAAGTCAACATGACTCAATAAATTTGATATCACGCTTAGGGATAATAAATAAAAAGTGTGTAAAATTTTGATGGCGTTAACGAAATGATCAAATTAGGTTCCGGATAGAGTTATTATCTAAAGAGGTTTTCTTAACTCTGGAATGAAAACCTCATGATAACAGGCAATTAGGTAGTCATTAAAAGGACTAGTGGGATTTTACCCAATGCCACAAACTCTGATGGTGGTTCGTAATGTCTCCAAGGACGATCTTTTAGCGGACCAGGTTCCATCAGATCCATCAGTATCCAGTCATTCGTAAAAAGGCTGTAGCTGCTATCCGGGAAGTCCAGAGATGACGATTTATCAAAATGTTGCAATCAAGACAGACAGGTTTACTAGACATTCCTGTGGCAGTTCCCGTTTCTTCTTGAAATTTCCACTGTTGTTTTTTTTTAACTCTGGTCTTACTGGATATGGCTGTTGCCTAATACATACCATCCCTAACAGTCCTAGGTCCTGTTGGTTTAGGTGGTGATGTTAGTGCAGGTTTGTGTTGACGTGACGGGGATAAAGGTGGCAGTTGTGGTGTTGAAGGTTGTGTCAATGGTGGCGGTGATGGCGTTAATGTCTCCTTTCTTATAGCCACCACCACTTGTTGTTGTTTAAGTGTTACTGTCCGCTTCTCGTGCACAGCCGTGACCACCTACTTGCAGTTTTGTTGGTAATGGTGTTTTTTGTTTCGTCTTTGGTGGTGTAGTAGACATTACCGACTGCGGTTCGGCTCTTGTGCTTGTTTTGGCGACAGTGGAAATCATGCTCGTAGAATGTTTCGCTGTCTGCTCTCTAGGCTGCGTCACTGTCCTTCTGCTATTTCGTGTGTTTTTTATCGCTATTATATGTTCTATGTTTATTCTATATCAGGATTAAGGTGGTCTTTTATCCTGAGATTGCAAGCTCCAGCCTGTTGCGACAGAAAGATTTAAGACTTTCAGTGCGTGCATTGCTTGTTAGGAAATCATATCCATCGCTAGCGTCATTTTGCAGCTTGCTACTATCTTCTCTGCCGACTGAATGAATGGCGCGAATCTTGACTTGGCTATTTTAATTAACGTGACTTTCGCACTAATGTACATGTATCACGAGTTATGCCAGCACGGCTGGCTGTTTAATTAATCCTGGGGGAAGGAATTAGTGCCTCATCCCTCAGGCATTTATGTGTTCAAAGAACACTGTTTAAATAGGCCGTCAGCTCGTAGGACTAATAAGTCCCTAACGACCTGAACTCATACAAACCCCAAAATTTACTATCCACACACGGGAAAAAGAAAAACTAAAAAAAATTATTATCCCCACACGGAAAAAAGAACAAACTATTATCTACTATCCACAAACCCAAAATATACTATCCACATACGGGAAGAAGAAAAAACTATTATATAATATCCACATACCCCAAAAATATTATCCACACGCGTAAAGAAGAAAAAGCTATGATATACTATCCACAAACCCAAAATATACTATCCACACACGGGAAAAACAAAAAACTACTATATGATATCCACAAATCCAACAAAATATTATCCACATACGGGAAGAACAAAACACTATGATATACGATCCACAAACCCAAAATATAATATCCACACAACGTACGAGAACGCATAAAACCCCCAAAATATACAAATATAATATCCACACAACGTAAGAGAACTCATACAAACACACACTCTACTGTCCACACGGAAGGGAAACCACACAATATATACCATCCACACAAACGTACGCGCACCCATAAACACGCACACACACTAAACATCATCCAGGAGCCTCCTGGCATACTACAGGTGCATTTGACGTTCTATCAAATTTGCAATTCTGCTCATGTTAACGAGTGAACGCTGGGTAGCCAGACTGACAAACGATTTCGCTTTATATGTGTGAAGCACTGACGTAAAGAAAAACACCCCATGTTACCAAAACGTGAAATACCCATATTTTATCACAAGCAACATGTAAAGCGCCCTGAAAATGGCATTTTGTTGTGGATGGTGAATTACGGCAATCTTGTATCGTCTAAGAATGCGTCCCCGTCTGGCGCCAGGCTTTCCCATAGGATAAGGTCTGCTTCTTCGGAAAGAGAAGGACACCTCTTTTGTGTCTACACGGCAGACGATCATCTGTCTGGTTCCTGCTGTTGCTGCTGTTGTTGTTGCTGCTGCTCTCTCAGCTTCCGAAGTCTTTACTTCTCCGTCCATTCTTCTTTATCTTTCTTGATTTCCTCCCTCAAGAGCTCTTCTATCAGATCGTTGGTCACTTTCAACATTCTGACATTCTCTATTTCTTCGGTTTTGATATAAATTCACGAAAGCTTTGTTCAGTTTGGCTATTCTTGAACACATATTCATAGGAGGATGAGTTAACAATGGATGGTCAGACTGTCATCATCATCATTTAAATTATAGACGTATTCGCCCACATGGGCATGTACGTCAGGTTAATGTCCATAAGGGGGGCTATTTAACGGATCGCGAGGGAAGGAATTAGAGCCTAATCCCCCAGGCATTACTGTGCATAAAAGGCACTATTTAATTTAGCCGCCATGTCTTGGGTCAATATGACTGGCTTCATAGACCCTAGTGACCTGAATATAAGGATATACTCAAGTGGGGGTAGACCGAACAGAGAGAAGCCTGTTTACTAGGAAGGCACCTTGGTTTATCCAGGTTATACTTTTCTTGACTCCCTTGCCAAAAGGTTAATGAATTTTATACTTTTTTCAATATACGTTTATTGATCTTTTTAAAACGGAACAACACGAAAGGCAAAAATACATGAAAGCCGAATGGTCAAGTACAACGATAAAATACACATCAAAACAATCAAAGTGGAACATAATCAAGTCCCTGTACAACATGTTTTTGGTAACAAAGGCGTCATAGGGACAGTGAGTAATGTTCTTACAGTCTCTACATTGGGCACAGTCGTACAGGTGTCCTCCCGGAATGGTATTTTGGGATTAGCAATGACAGACCTCTCCTGAAGGGAACGTTTGTCCTAGGTGTCTGGTTCTGTTTCTTCAGACACTGTCACTAATGTGACTGTCGGTCTCTTGAATGCATTCGAAATAAAAATGATGAAATTCCCTTTCTTCTGGTCATCGTCTTCCTCTTGTTTGGAATGGTATTTTTTAATGTAGCCATCGTGTTCCAAGTTCACGATTTATCGACAAATGTGACATCGTCATCTCTTTCCTCGACAAACGTGTAAATGGCATTATTGGTACGCATGCCTTGTCCACAAGTAGGGTATAATCTCAGAAGTTGAAACGCACGTTTCTCCTGTGAACCTTGGGTCTTCAGATGTTGCTGGTAACAGGCAGGGCTGTCAAAAGTGCGCTGACAAGCTGGGCAATGCACTCGTTCTTGTCCTTCGTCCAGACAGGGTTGAGAAGCGAAAGATCCTGAGCATTTCGATCAAAATGCTTGTGTGGCTCTAGATTGTTATAGCCATAGTCACATTTCTCGCAATAATAACTGTATCCCAAGAATAGGGCGACATTGGTGATGGTATCAAAATTTTCATCGTGAAGATAGACGTGAAAGTATTTTCCGTCTTTGAAATCTTTGCCTCGGAACAACGGAGGTCCGCGCACTTCTTTAGGGTGTACTTTCAAGGTGTAGAGTTGGGTCAAGACGTCTTGCATTTTTTTCATTTCAGGAATGCCACAGGGTGTGTCTTTGGATAGCCCCGATTGCTGTAACAGGAGTTCTGCTTCTCTTCGTTGTTTGTCTCGGTTCGATTTTTGAATAGTTTGCCAAGCTCTTGTCCATTTTACCGTGTTGTTCATGTCGGCATACGTTGGTCCCACCACGATGGACTTGGCTAAACACATCTGGTCTTGAGGGTTCTTAATTTGAACGTGACTACCCTTGATGCTACGAAGGTCGTCAACCAATAACTCCTTTTTGAGTTATATCCCTTGGGGAAGAGAAACGTAGATAATGAACAGTGTCGCTTTTCCATCGGTGATGTGAAACTTGTCGTTGGATTGTTGCACGTGTTGAATCTTGTCGATGATATTGGAAGGTGTCCGATCTGCCAGGATGCTTAACTCCATCCAAACGGGGAACATCAAACTGTCGTGATGAATGGAAAGTCTAAAGCGATCGTTTTCGTGGCTTCACAGAGCCGTTTCACTGTGGTTAACGAATAATCCCACACCTGAGTGATGAACTCCTCTGCTTTCTCCAACTGTACTTTGGACTTGAAATCTTTACAATTCACCGTATACGTGTAAGCCGTCGTTCTAACTTTTCTAGAGGAGCGCTTTTCTGTCTCTCGAATGTGGTTGTACTTTTGAGGAGTTAATGGTGGTGAACTTTGGATGGGTGTAGACTCTCTGGGTCTGGATTCTGTCTCAATCATGTAATCTTCAAAATCGCTGGCATGAATTTCATCTACTGTGCAAAAACTAAAACGACTCCATTCTAAACGCCATGGGTCCCTATATCCATGTCAGACAAGTGTCTTCCCTATACAAAGGGTCAGTCTTTTCCCTCCCAGTATTCTTTTCACTCTCAAGCTGACAAGAACAATAGAAGAGCCCACATATATCGAACCTATGATCAGAGCTTTGCGAGGTGTCATACGAAAGTTTTTTTAGACAAGACGAAGGTTTACTCCCTCCTTTTGAGATAAAAGTCCAGATCCTTGCTATATCTGTAAGAAGGAAGGGCATTGGGCTACATAGTTTCCAGACCGTCAAAAAACCAAGACAGGTGTCAGAAGAGACAAAGGTCAAGATACATGTTATTCTTGTGAAGAGAAAGGACATTGGTCTTCAGAATGCTCTAAAACAAACAACAGGAGCAAGAGAAAGAGAGGGGATCCGGACAGGAAGAAGAGGTACCCGCCCAAAAGAAACAACCCAGGCACGTCCAGAAAGAGGAAAAAAGAGGAGAAAAGAAGACGAGTAGAAAGTGAGGAAGAAGAGGAGAAAAAGCCTGTGAAAGTGAAATAATTCAAAAATACAGAGAGTGAACAAAGACAGACGAAGTCTGTGAAATTTGTAAGTTTTGTGTTGTGAATTGGATTGTAAAATTTGTATCAGAGTAGACTAGACAGAAAATGAAAATGTCTCTTGGTTTTGACTTTTAGAATATGGACCTGTACTCGTGCATTCACAAAGGGATTTCGATTTTTAATTGATTTTGGCAAAATGAATGCTATCTCTTTTCGACAGAAGTGGGTGGCCCTGAAAAGGACCATTGGGTGTTTGTTTTGTTTGTTGTTGTTTTTTTTTTGTATTAAAAAAACAACAGCTCAGAAACGGGACGTAATCCGCTTTAACTGCCTTAAGCCTTTGCCACGGTCAAAGCTTACTTATGGACTTGCTCCTGTCGACGGTTTGGTAGCAGTCACTAGGACGGTATCTCAGGCGTAGCAGTTGTGTTGACGTGGTTGGACCGTTTGGCCAGGGAAGGTATTTTTCTCTTGGGTCGCATTAAATAAGTCTGATACGTTTCTTTCAGACTCCTTAACTCTGCCAAAATGTCTAAGAGTACCTTCACCGTTTGAATTTATCTGTCCTCCTTCTCTCCTGAACCTTGTTTCTTCTCTGCTGCTTCTTATTCCTGTTCTTTCCTTCTTCTTGCTTCTTCTTCTTCTTGCTGTTGCTGTTGAAGGAGAAAAGCTTTTTCTGCATCTTATTGCTGCTGTAAAATTTTCTCCAATTATTCTCTGTTTAAAATCCTCGACGTGTGGTAAAGAAGGAGAAGGTGTGAATGTGCTGCTAACGGAACAAATTCTTGCGAAGGAGAGAGAAAATCCACTAAATCCCGACTAAAATCAGTGTCTTCTGGAAGTAAGACTCTGTTCACTTTGGTAGCCACTGCTATGCCATCGCTTCTCGTCTACACGGCCGTGCACCCCAATTCAGCGTCTTCTTAGGTTCCGTCATGTTTGAAAACTCTGTCGCACTGATTCACTGTGCACAGTCGCTAGCACATCTATATAGGGAATGTGACGTCACAGGCAGCTCTCTTCGGATTGGAAGACAGACTCCGCACTGTGACTGAATTTTGCAAAGCTTTTTTCAATTGGTGAAAAGACTCGATCCATTTCGATCCGCTCTTCCACTATAAATAACCTTGGTTCATTTCATTCCTTTCGCCTGTTCTCGTCACAACATGTGGACTAATGTTGAATCATCTACTCTCGTATCATTGATGCTGTTCCATACGGACTTACCCATATATGTCAATTACGGTCCAGAAGTCTGAAGAATATTGAGGAAGAGAAGACGACCTATGCGATGCCCTCTTTGTTAACGGAATGAGGTTAACATAAAACCAAAGGCAATTTTCAAGGCTACTCTAATGCCTCGAAAAGATATTTATTCACTTTGCCATATATGTATTTGACTCTTTGCCATATGTGTTTTTTCATCAGTCTATGTATGTTGTATGTGTTATATATATCTATGTCCCGCCAAGCGTTTTAGGTTTTGTTTCACGCTGTTTGGTCCGACTTAGGTCAGCACCTTGATACATTGTTACCAATCTTCAGTACCATGACGACACAGCTGTTCCATTCCTATTGTCCCTATACAATTCCAACCTTTTGTCCGTTATAGTCCCAACCTTTTGTCGGTATAAATCGTGTCTGTATACAGCCCTACAACCTTTCTGACTGGATATTTCATTGTCTGTATATAGCCCTTCGACCTTTCTGACTGGATATTTCATTGTCCGAATACAGCCCCCTATTACTAGTAATAAGAAATTCTAATTCTTTCAGAAATTGCAACTCAAGGTTTTAGAAGAACGAAGCAAATGTAAATGCCTTAATATTCTCTGCCTGTTGTGGACATGTATTCGATTAATCTGTCTTTTCCGAAGATGCTATTCTATTATTCACAATAAAGTTTCTCGCTATCGATCGACACGACAACACAAGAAAAGAGAATAATTATTAGAACTGATGAATTAGAATTCTTTATGAGAAGAAGAATAAAACGGTAACAAGAGAGGAATAAAGGAAAATAGATAGTTGGTGACTAAAATAAACGAACACGTGCTTAGCTTACGCATTGACCTGTTAATTTAATCAAGAGTTTTTGTTTACACATTTTTTTGAATCACTAAAATGATAATTGCTAATGATGATCGTTGCAATAGTAAACCGTGTATCGTTAGTTGGATTGAAATGGTCAATGATTATATTTCGCAAAGGTGGGCGGCGTGATAAAAGTTTTGCTGTAGGTAGATAGACAACGGCCGAGATTAATCACAAAGAGGAATCCTTTTAACGTTATCAAATAACTGTGAAGGAAATAGATGTGTATGATAAAGCTCACTCCAGTAAATGATAAATGTCAGTTATAACAAAATATACCAGTCAATGACCACTCGTCCTCTAAAATGTGTTTGGCAGACAGTACCTAAATAGCATTGGTCTTGTAACGAGTTGGATCAGTGCATGGATACGAAATAGGTTCCTGCTCTTCTAAGGTCTATTGATAAAATTTAATTTTACTTACGAGCCATTTAATTGTCCCAATAATTAGTTAAGTTTAACTTTATTGGGATTAGTTTTGCATCTCAAAATGTATCTAAAATCTCATACAAACACGATTGTTCGAGATTAATCATGACCCGTATCATAGGAACATTTATACATACAAATGGCCGCTTGTGTGCCCAGCACAGAAAAGTGTTTGCATGGTGAAACAACGTCCGCAGGTAGTGGTTATATTCTAGCAATGATATAAAAGATGGTATAACCATTTGGGTTTAAAAAGCTGTCACAATGTAAAGAAATATAGATATGGGAAATGTATACTGATAATTCAAAGAGATGTCAGATCCGTATAGATAAACGATGACTCGTGCTTTAGACAACGGCATATCATCAGAAATTTTTCACTGATAAGATTTACCGCTTGACTGTAAAAGAATAAAAACTGACAAGATTTACCATTTGACTGTAAAAAGTATCGTTCCCGCTAATTTGACCTCTGCAGTCTCGCTTGATAGTACAACAATCGAACATCGGGCTTTCAAGGTGAAGAGCAAAAGTATGGCAACTTCGTGATAACATAAAAGAAAGCAAGTAGATTATTTAAGGGTAACACACACGAAATTAAAGCACGTACCCAAGCATAACCAAACACACACACACGTGTGTGTGTGTGTGTGTGTGTGTGTGTGTGTGTGTGTGTGTGTGTGTAACCTATGCCTGTCACATTTGGAGGGTTAGTAGTTGAAGTATTTTCTAATCCATGCTACATCAAATGTATTGAACTAAAGAATCTATAACCTGGTGAATCTCGAAATGTCTTTGAGCATAGATATTTCCTGTCAAATTTTTAACGATCGGTGGGATCGACTCGCCATCTGTATGTCTGTAAAATGGTTGCTGGCACTTTGCTTGCCAGACTGTTGTAAGTATTCAGATATATTTTGTTGAATCGGCATTCTGTTACCATACAAATGTAACGCGATATGATCTGAATGGATGTTTTGCTTTGTAGGTTTAAAGGCACTTTTAACACAGAATTGGGCATATTATGCAAAGAAATTGGGAACTAAGTTTTCCTAAGGAAAACAGCGAGTCCGGGACCCACGGTTTACAAACTCGACTCTCCTTCTGAGCTACCGCAACGCTCTTTAAATGGATATCATTATTGTTTCTACATAATGTTCTAAACGCAATTCAGTATTGTGCAAGTGTTTATTATATCTACATCAAATGCAGGATTATATTATAAAACAAATACGAATCATGTATTTATTTGATAATTTCATGTTTGTTTTTTCTTTTCTTGTTTGTTTGTTGTTGTTTTTGTTGGTGTGTGTGTGTTGCGGAATCAAGATCACCTTAATTAGGGTTATAGTCCAGGAATAAATGCAGGTGTATTGGAAACCAATAATTTTAATGTTGTATTGCACACTGTTGTGATATCATATAAGCATAAATGTCCCAACAGTATAATGAAACATTCAACAAACTAACGCCATTAGTGAGTCATATTTTTTTCTCATTCGTATCAGACATTTGTCCATCACAAGAAATAAAATGCTGATAATGATCTCCACTGTTCAACTGGCTTGTCGCTCCCGTAGCTTTCGAAATTCCTTGCCGCAGCAGGAAATATCATTTTCAATGCACCTTAATAACACCTTTTCGAGATACATCCAATACAATAATAGGTACCGTATATACTCGCTTATGAGGACAGTCCAACACTAAACTGCACAGACCCAGATCAGATATCGCATAATTATGTCTAGTTTGTTAGGAGTAATTAATACAACAAACATTATGATTAGAATCTCTGTTGCTGAAATTAGACTTAATTCATCAGTGAATATATACGGTATATCGCATTGGATTCGCTCATTTACTAGCTAGGCTATGAAATCGGACCAATATGGCTACAACATGGATATTACTTTGATAAGACACTGGATACACTGCATCTATATGTTTATTGGCGTCTAGTTATTTATCTAAGAAATGGAAAATATAAAGTATGGCGTACGTGGAGAGACCGTCGACACAGATGCCCGTGTAATTAGAGGAATCCAAAAGATAAGTATTTCCGCGTGCAGGTATTCTTTGATCGGTGCATTAGGCTGCCAGGTGGCTCAGAACCTTTTATCATCAATCTTGAACATCTACAGACTACAACTTATATATATATATATATCTGTTTAAGTCTGTAAAATACTAGGAAAGATCATAATCAACAGCGTACTTGGAGTCTAGTCAATAATTTTTTAATAAAATGTCCTCGAGTTGATAGATATCCATGCATATCGCTAGCCGTTTCAATGACTTAAGTGATGAACAGGTATGTTCATATGGTATCAAAGAGTCACATAATTTAAAATAATTTTCACACTCAAATATCAAGACATTACGATCATTGCATTATGTGTTACTCATAACTGAAGTGGCACCCAACTAGAACATCATACACTATTATACGAATATCCAAGCATGGTTTTAAGGTACACATTTCAAACTTATTATTTCAGTAGTGGGAACACAATTCATACGAAGATTAGATATACCTAAACTTGATAGAACAAGCGTAAAGAAAATTATAAGATGAAAACAGCATGGACATTATATGAATTCTTCAAATCGTTATCGATATTATCAATATTTACCGCCAAATTAAAGGTATCCGATTTAGGCAATACTCAATTTTATTAGCAAGTGCTCTGATCACCGGATCGTTATAAAGACTTCACTGACGATACTTTCTTCATACGCATTAAATACAATATGTGTCATTTTGTTCATACTGTCTGGTTAAGGATGAATTAGATAGTCTTCTTTTTGCTGATACAGCCATCAAAATCAACGTCGCCCTTCTATAATGTGTTTTTTTTTATAATCATTCTATATACTTTTCGTGTGCAAGAAAATTTGTCTCGATAAGAATGAGTTGATTTTGTTCACACTAGCTGATCGGTTACATGAAGGTATCTGAGTTGATGGGACAAATGTTCAGTTGTTATGTATATCTATATTGTTTAACTTTTGCCCATGATTGTAGATTGTATGGGTCGTTTTGTAAACAACATATCACATAGCTAACATTTGTCAGTGAGTGTAGCTAAGCTTTAAGATGGTATCTGTAAGCATGTTTACATGGTCTTTGGTCTTAGAAGGTTTTAAAAAGAGAAATATTTGTTCATGCGTTTGATGGGACAATTATCCATACCCTGGCCATCAAATTATGTCTTAGGTTTATATATGAAGATTGTGATCAAGCAAATTAGTTATTCCTATCTTAACACCAGCCCTTGTGGAATCAGTTTTAGTCTTGCTGAGTTATTATTTGAGAAGATTTATTTATTTACACTATTCATTGAAATTACAAAGTGCTCATTGACTTTTGAACTAAACCACTTTTGGGATTATTGTGAATTCTTTCAAGGACATTCCCGGATTATATCATTGTGAAACATCAAGAATGTTAGCATATCAGCTCATTTAAGGTTACTGGCACATCAGCACATTCAAAACTAGAATTCGTTCCGAACGCTCAATAGTTTTGGACATGTGATGGAACTTTTAGGACTGTTTGGAATATAATTCACAATACTGTAAGTTCGTTTGAAACTGTTACTTTTTAATCTAGGAAATAAATTATTTGTTGAATTTTACTAAACTTGATGGTTTGGCTTGTTTGTTTATTAGGTTACGACCACGGAGTCGTAGCAGCATATAATTGAAAAGGTCTACCACTACACGCTGCTTTGATTGAAGTATTTGGTTTCTTGTTTACTTCGTCAAAGTAGTTGCAGTCCCCAATTCAAACCAAAGCAATGGTTCCAAGACAAATATTAACATCTAGTTCTCACAATGTATCTAAGTTATACTCAGATGTGTCATATATGAATAGCCACTTCCACTCTGCTCGATTAAAAATGTTAGAGATGTATTCAAAACAGTTCATGTATGCAATCTTTTCGGATTTTATGCAAACATTATTTTCTGCCACAGTTAATCCCTGCACAGATTAAGAGATAACTTGACTCTATCATATATATGCAATGCGCAAAAGCACACGATGCCTTTAACACGATTAATCCCTCTTATGAATAACCGAATGTGACAATGACGTCAGCGTTTTTTGTGCATTCTGCTGTCCACGTACATGTGTGATTCTTTTTTTTAATTACTAAAAGCCTCTAATCAGGGTCGCGAAGAGGTTCTGGAGGGTCGCCAGGATTTTGATTTGAGTGTGGGAAATGTGCAAAGGGTATCGTGAGGCTCAGAAGGAAAAAAAATTATTTTTTGCGGTTGCGACCAAAACAGGTTGATAACCAATGGTTACCGTTTTAGTTGACCTATCACGTTTTCAGTGTACCTTTTTGTTGCTCGGGGATTATGTTCCTAGAGGTATTCTTTGGATGTCTTCTACCGTTGAAAATGACGTATGCCAGGAACGTTACAGTTCAAGACAATTAACAGTAATTAAGACATATGTACTAAGATTCTAAAGAAATGTTGCTTACACCAAACACATTCAATTGTGTACTAAATACAAACAAAAGTGAAAGAGAAAACGTGTTTGATGAAGACAACGAATTTCACAGCGAAAACGTTGAGAATTTAGGGCCTGTTCCAATTCGGTTAATTTAGATAGTTTCGGACTATCGTGAATGCTCTAATTCAGCAAATTTAGACAGTTTCGAACTAAGGGGCCTGTTCTAATTCAGCCAGTTTGATACAATGTGGTTTGATCTAATTCAGATTGATTCATAACCATGGGTCTGTTCAAATTAAGACAGTTTCGTGACTATAGACCTGTTACAACTGATATATTTACTATGGTACATGTTGTAATTGGACATAGAACACAATTAATTTTATTATGTGTTCTCTACATTTGTTTCTCAGTACTGACCTTTCCACTGTGTGACAATCAATACAATTCATATGTTAATCTAAAATACCTTCAAAGATGACTTCACGGTGAAGTTCTTGTCAAAGGTTGACCTGCTCTTTTTTGAGATGCTGGACTGTCAACAGAGCAGCATGTAAACAGAACACAGATTTCACTTCCGGATCATCACCAAGGCCTTATTACTCACTGTGCACTGTCGCCTAAATGCACACAGACAACAACACCCTGAGCTCATATTCTCAAGAATAAACAATTACCTTTAAATCCCTACCAAAAATGCTACATAAAACTCTACTATCACCACCAAAATGAGAGTGGAAAAAATGTTCTAAAAATTGACTAGAACTACATTCGTGGGTACTGAACTGGAAGTACTAATTGTGACACGATTCCAATTCAAACGATTTCGTTGCCACGTCACCTGTCCTAATTCAGATCGTTTTGTGACTAGGGTGTAGCCCTGGGCAAGGCACGAAAGTCTACATGCGTCAGCAAGATATAACCTTCAATGTATTGATGTGTTGTAAAAACTGATAACAATCAAGAAAGCAGGAAAACAGGAAAACACCATGTTCATTTTATGCTGGAAACGTCAAGCCTGCCACTTATTATAGATGCCTATGTAGTAGCGTTAATATATCTGTCTGATACGCCAGAATACAATTTCATCTGCGTTTGTTACACACTGAAGTTGTTTCGCCCTATATCATTAGAAGAAACGTTAATTTATATGCCAACATTAAGATAATAAGTGATAGAAATGATTTCAGATTTGTTATCACTCAAATCATATCAAAATGATAGCTTTGTACGAAACAACATCTTGAATGTGGAGATAGTGGAGATAGCAGGATTTAAGCGGTTTATGTGCCCTTGTTTCCTGCGCCAGACTCTGAATCTAGAACGGCTTAACCAGACCATAATTTCCAATTTTTATAAATTAAGTTGCAGAAATTAAACATGGGATTTATCTATAATAATTTATTTTGTCTTCTCTCTGTGAAACCTGTTTGAACTGACGCCTATTGTTGCCATTATTCTAACTAATGTGTACGAATCAACGTCAACAAAATGATTTGGCTTGTATTCGTTGAAAACGATGTAATGTCCATGAAAACATCTAGAACACATACACAAACGTTGTCCATGAAAGCATCTAGAACACATACACAAACGTTGTCCATGAAAGCATCTTGAACACATACACAAACGTTGTCCATGAAAGCATCTAGAACACATACACAAACGTTGTCCATGAAAGCATCTAGAACAAATACACAAACGTTGTCCATGAAAGCATCTTGAACATATACACAAACGTTGTCCATGAAAGTATCTAGGACAAATACACAAACGTTGTCCATGAAAGCATCTAGAACACATACACAAACGTTGCCCATGAAAGCATCTTGAACACATACACAAACGTTATCCATGAAAGCATCTTGAACACATACACAAACGTTGTCCATGAAAGTATCTAGAACAAATACACAAACGTTGTCCATGAAAGCATCTTGAACACATACACAAACGTTGTCTATAAAAGCATCTTGAACACATACACAAACGTTGCCCATGAAAGCATCTAGAATAAATACACAAACGTTGTCCATGAAAGCGTCTAGGACAAATACACAAACGTTGTCCATGAAAGCATCTAGGACAAATACACAAACGTTGTCCATGAAAGCATCTAGAACACATACACAAACGTTGTCCATGAAAGCATCTAGAACACATACACAAACGTTGCCCATGAAATAACTCATACTCTTAGTCACAGTAATTTATATGACTTTTTAATTTAAAGAAACCATAGGCATGATCAATGTTGTTGCATTTTCAAAAACAATCACAAACAAAAACAACAAAAAACAAATAAGTTTCTGAATTTGATAGGCGATAGTCAAACTGTCCGCTAAAAATATCATGATGTATTTATCAAACTATCCCTTAAAATTAATATGGTGATGTCGTCAAACATCTTTATAAAGACACATTAATGATGTCGAATATCTCCCTAAAGATACCATAATGATGTCAAACATTCCACTAAAGATACCATAATGATGTCAAAACCTTCCCTCTAAAGATACCATAATGGTGTCAAACATTCTTCTATAGATACCATAATGGTGTCAAAACTTCTCCCTAAAGATACCATAATGATGCCAAAAGTTCCTCTTAAGATACCATAATGATGTCAAACATTCTCCCTAAATATACCGTCATGGTGTCAAACATTATTCTATAGATATCATAATGGTGTCAATCATTCCCCCTAAGATACCAGAATGATGTCAAACCTTCTTCCTAAAGATACCATAATGATGTCAAACATTCCCCTAAAGATACCATAATGGTGTCAAACATTCTTCCATAGATACCATAATGGTGTCAAACCTTCTCCTTATAGATACCATAATGATGTAAATCCTTCTCCATAAAGATACAACAATGGTGTCAAACATTCTTCTATAGATACCATAATGATGTCAAACCTTTTCCCTAAAGATAAAATAATTATTTCAAACATTCCGCTAAAGATACCATAATGGTGTCAAACATTCTTCTATAGATACCATAATGGTGTCAAACCTTCTCCCTAAAGATACCATAATGATGTCAAACATTCTTCTATAGATACCATAGTTAAGTCAAACATTTCCCTAAAGATAACATAATGATGTCAAACCTTCTCCCTCAAGAAACCATAATGGTGTCAAACCTTCCCCTAAAGATACAACAATGCTGTCAAATCTTTCTAAAGAAGTCATGATGATGTCAAACATTCTCCTAAAGATATCATGATGATGTCAAACATTCTCCCAAAGATATCATGATGATGTCAAACATTCTCCTAAAGATGGCATGATGATGTCAAACGTTACCCTAAAGATGGCATAATGATGTGACACTCCCCTAAAGATACCATAACGAGATTAAACTATTCGTTAAAGCAGCCACGATGATTTTATAAAATTATCCCCAAAAAATACAATGATGATGTTTTTAAATGATAATATTTGACATATATAATAGTGTACTAAATCGATAACTGAAAGAGTTATATTTACTAACGATCTTAGCCTCAGGTAATATATTCTGTACACGGTAGAACGTTAGCATTCAATGTTGGAAGCTACCATATGAAAATATGTTATATATGAGGAATAATGTCTAATAGCAAAGAACATAAGTTTTATACGGATATAGTATATTATGGACTTAATATACTCACCTGTCAAGAATGGATATAGTGTATTATGGACTTAATACACTCACCTGTCAAGACTGGATATAGTGTATTATGAACTTAATATATTCAGTGTCAAGAATGGATATAGTGTATTATGGACTTAATATACTCAGCTATTAAGAATGGATATAATGTATTATGGACTTAATATGCTCATAGGTAGTCTTAGCTCCGTTTCCTTAAATGCACCAAGTCAGTTTAACGATTGTGGTTTTTAAACATGACGTGTTTATATTGGCGTAAGCATTTGCTTCGTTAAAGTGTGGAGCTTTTTGCAAACAGTTATAGCTTAGAGTTGAATACAATCTCCACACTGTTGCACAGCAGCTTCCCCTGATTCATTCTTGTCTAGTGCCTTTGATAAACTGCAAATGTGCTTATGTTGCCGTCCGTGCATTATCAAACTTTGCTAAACATTCCACTGAAACAGTTGACTGTAGTACAAAGTTTATCTTCCCAAAATATACAGATCAACGTGTGTTAAATTTTACCTAATACAGCTAGCTATGTCTTTGCATCGAAAACAGGAGTACGTGTAAATTGATATATCACGCCTCGATACGATATCAACTATTAAGTAGTTAATGGGGGCTGTTTAGGGACAAGCTAAATCTCAGTCAAAAAGGTCGTGGGCACAATTAGAGTTTAACACGTGGAATACATGACAGGCACTTTGGGGACAATGGGACTTTAACATGGGAATATTGGACCTGTATAGGGACAAAAAATATTGGGTTTGTATAGGGACAATACGAATGGAACAGATATAACAAAGACAACATACAACATACAACGTAAACAACTATACAACAGACTAAACAAATTTGGCAAGAAAGCAAATCTTTTCGAGGCATTTAAGTGGCCCTGTAAGGGTCCTTTGGGTTTGTGTTAACATCATTCTGTTAACATAGAAGGCATCGCATAGGTCTTCTTCTCTTCCTCAAACTTCTTCTGACTTCTGGACGGTAGATGAGAACTCTCTTCAAACAGTCTTTTCTCTCCACATAGATTCTTCTTTTCCAAATGCTCGTATCGGTGATCTGGATAATTGTCCAAAATGATTTCACATACAT
The DNA here is from genome assembly GCA_028554795.2 of Sinohyriopsis cumingii. Taxonomy (NCBI): domain Eukaryota; kingdom Metazoa; phylum Mollusca; class Bivalvia; order Unionida; family Unionidae; genus Sinohyriopsis; species Sinohyriopsis cumingii. The sequence goes on from CM068827.1 coordinate 120,995,665, forward strand.
GGGTAAGTCCATTCGGAACAGCATCGACGAGACGAGAGTAGATGATTCAAAGTCTGTCCACATCTTGTGACGAGAACAGGTGAAGGGAATGTAAAGAACGGGTTATTTATAATGGAAGAACGGATCGAACGGATTGAATTTATTCACCAATCCAAACACACGTTACAAAATTCAGTCACAACACGGAGGCGGTCTTCCAATTCGAAGAGAGCAGTCTGTGACGTCACATTCCCAATATAGCTCTGTGCGCAGTCAATCCATGCGACACATTATTCAAACATGACAGAACTAAGAAAACAATGAAGTGGGGTGCACCGGACGGCAGCGGCTGCCAAAGTCAACACAGGCCTACTTCCAGAAGAGGTCGATTTTAATTGGGATTTAGTCGATTTTCTTTCTTCTTCGCAAGAATTTGTTCCGGTACCAAACCTTCGCCACCAACCTTCTCCTTCTTTACCACACGTCGAAGATTTTAAACAGAGAAAGAAAGAAGAATTGGAGAACTTTTTACAACAGCAGAAAGAAGCAGAACAAGCTTTTCTCCTTCAACAGCAACAGCGAAAAGAAGAAGAGGCAGGAAGGAAACGACAGGAAGAAGCAGCAGAGAAGAAACAAGGTCTAGAAGAGAAGGACAATAGTGAAAGCTAAACGGTAACGGTACTCTTAGACATTTAAGCAGAGTTAAGGAGCCTGAAAGAAATGTATCAGACTTCTTTAATAAGACCCAAGAGAAAAAGACCTTCCCGAGCCACAAAAAAAAACCAGCCCTGTTACAAAACCTGCAATACCACCCCTAGTTATATCTACCAAGTCATCATCGACCGGAGCCAGTCCAGAAGTAGGCCTTGGCCGTAGCAAAGGCTTAAGGCAGTTAAAGATTATTACGTTCCGTTCCTCAGTTTTTGTTTTTTAAACAAACAAATACCCAACGGTCCTTTTCAGGGCCAACCAATTCTCTCGAAAAGACATAGTATTTCAATTGCCAAAATAAATTAAAGCTCATAAGCCCTTTTTTACCCATGATGTACATGTGAGTGAGTGAGTGAGTGAGTGTAGGTTCTTATTCTAAAAATACGTTTTGCCACTTACGTTTTCTGTTTGGTCTATTCTGGTACAAATTTTACAATCCAATTCACAACAAAACACAGCACTTTAAAAAGTTCATAGATTTCTTCTGTGTTTTGTTCACTGTCTCTGTTGTTTAAATTTCTTCACTTTCACAGGTTTTTCCTCCTCTTCTTCCTCTCTTTCTCCTCGTCTTCTTTTCTTTTCATTTTTCTCTTTCGGCCCCTTGCTTGAGTTTTTCCTTTCTGGAGGGTACCTCTTCTTCTTCCTGTTCGGAACCCCTCTCTACTTCTTGCTCCTATTGTTTTTAGAGCATTCTGAAGACCAATGACCTTTCTCTTGACAATGATAACAGTTTCTTGACTTCTGTCTCTTATAGCAAATGTTTTGCTTCTTTGACGGTCTGGGCACTTTAAAGACCAATATCCTTTCTTCTTACAGAGTAGTCCGTCGACTTGTCTACAGAAAACTTTCTTATGACACCTCGCATAGCTCTAATCATGAGTTCAATATGTGTGGGCTCTTCCATCGTTCTGGTTAGCTTGAAAGTGGAATGAATGCTGAAACGGAAGACACACATCCTTTATATATACGCTTTTTGGACACGGATATAAAGTGAACCATGACGTTAAAAATGTAATCATTTTACTTTTTGCAGTCAAGATGAAACGATCGCATCATGTCACGGAGAAAGGAGTAGAAAGTAAGAGACAGAAACGTGATTTATCGCCTCGTACAGTACCTGAAGTCTTGGCACAATATCATGCCAGTGATTTGAAGGATGACATGAGTGAGCCAGAATCCAGACCGAGAAAGTCTACACGCTACCAAAATTCACCACCAGTAGTAACCTTGAAAAGTACTACCACATTCGAGACAGGGAAAAACGCTCCTCTAGAAATTTAGAACTATGGCTTAACCTACACGGTGAAGTTTAAAGATTTCAAGTCCGACGTACTACTGAAGAAAGCAGAGGGCTTCATCACTGAGGTGTGGGATTCTTTGTTAACCACACTGAAGCGACAATGTCAAGCCAAAGAAGACGATCGCTTGAGACTTTCCATTCATCATGACAGTTTAGCAGCTCAGCAGAATTAACACCTTCCAAAGTCATTGACAATATTCAACACATGCAACAATCCAATGATAAGTTACACATCAACGATGGTGAAGCGACTCTGTTTATGATCCGCGTGTCTATTCCCCAAGGAACCGGGCGCAAAAATGTGTTATTGGTAGACGACCTTCGTAGCACCAAAATGTGTCTCGTTCGAATTAAGAACCCTCAAGATCAGATGTGTTTAGCCAAGGCCATCGTGGTGGGAGGAACGTATGCCGACACGAACGACACGGTAGAAGAGGAAAGAGCCTGGGAGAACATTCAAAAATCGAACCGAGCGAAACAACAAAGAGAAGCAGAACTCCTGTCATAGCAAGAGTGCAAAGATCGGAAAATACATTCACGTCTATCCTCACGATGAACATTTCGATGCCATTACAGTATCGCCCTATTCCTGGGATACAGTTATTACTGTGACAAATGAGACTATGGATATAATAATCGAGAGCAACACAAGCATTGTGGATCTAAATGTGATGGATGTTTCGCCTCTCAACCCTGTCTGGAGAAGAACGTGTGCATTGCCCAGCTTGGCAGCGCACTTTTGTCAGTCCAGTCTTTTACCAACAGCATCTAAAGTACACAGAAGAAAAGTGTTTGTCAACTCCTGAGATTGTGTCCTACTTGTGGACAAGGCATACGTACCAATAGTGACAAGTTTCACGAATGTCGAGGAAAGAAACGAGGTCACATTTGTCACCAAATCTTGGACTTGGAGCACGAATGCTTCCTTCAAAAACACCATTCCAAACATCAAAAAGAAGAAGATGACCAGAAGAAAGTCAATTTCATCTTTTTCGATTTCGAATACATGCAAGAGACTGGTACTCACTTTCCTAATTTCCGTGTGGCTCATCGAGCGTGCGAGAAGTGCATCCAAGAGCATATCTTTAGTCATTGCTCTCACTGCAGTAAGATTCCTGGAGGTCGTGAATAAATCTTTCAGGGACCGAACACGCTGGCCGATTTCGCCCAATGGTCTTCGACCCCATCGACGAGACGTGGATCCATGAGGACATCGAATGTTATGGAGATTGTCATCGTCATGCCACGGTGATTGCTCACAATTTCTCGGGATACGATGGGCAGTTTCTTTTGAGATACCATACGGAACAATGTACCGAACGTCCTAAAGTCATTTTGAACAGAGCCAAAATCATTTCCATGCAAGTGAGACAAGTGCAGTTTAAAGATTTGATGAGCTACTTGGTCATACCTTTGAGTCGGATGCCTAAAACGTTTGGAATGACAGAAATGGTCAAAGGTTCTTTTCCTCACTTTTTCAATACCGAGGCCAATCAACATGCCGTTCTATACCATTTGCCTGAGGCTTACGACCACGACCCCGACATGTTTACCGAACAACGAGAAGCTTTATAGGCTTGGTACCAGGCTCACGCCTCGAACCCCATAGACTTTCAGGAAGAAATGTTAAAGTATTGTCCTTCTGACGTGGACATTTTACGACGTTGCTGTGGAATATTTCGAGAATTATTCATGGAACACGGAGGGATCGATCCTTTGAAAGAAGCCTGCACCATCGTCAAAGCGTGTTCCTTAGTATACCGCCAACGATTCATGCCTGAAAATACCTTGGCTGTCATCAGCCCTCAAGCGACCAACTTTGTCAAACGTCAATACTCGGTCAAAGCCCTACGCTGGCTACATTACTTGTGCGACAAGAAAGACAAATGGATCCAACATGCCAGCAATGGAGGAGGAGAAAAGACCAACGGAACATATTCGGTGGATGGTTGGGACTTAGAAAACCCCAAGATCGTGTACGAGTTTAACGGTTGATTATTTCATGGATGTCTCTTCTGTTACCATGAACGTGACACTAAAAATCAGTTTTTACAACGGACCATGGAAGATTTGTACGAGGCCACTTGTCAGCGTCGCTTATGTTAGAAGAGCAAGGATATCAAGTGGTATAAATGTGGTAACAGGAGTACGACCACTGTTTGAAAGCCGATCCCGAGTTTAAGCGAATCGTGGAAAGTTATAAGCTGGTGGACCCACTGAACCCGCTATACAGTTTGTACGGAGGACGGACAAAGGCCACCTGTTTGCTGTACCAAGCCGACGAATAGAAAAGAAAATAAATCAAATACTTGAACGTGTGTTCGCTGTATCCATACGTGTGCAATTAGTGTCGCTTTCCTGCAGGGCACCCGCTATTGCTGACGGAACACATTGACCTGGAAACATTCGACAATACGAAGGACTGATCAAGTGCAAAGTCTTGCTTCCCACTGTATTGTGCCATTCCGTTTTACCTCACCATTGCCAAGGAAAACTGATGTTTTCCTTGTGCCGTACTTGTGCCGAAACGTGCAACCAAGACCGACCGTGTCAGCACATCCAGGAAGAACGCGCCTTGTTAAATTGTTTGTGGGGCACAGTGCCACAATGACCGTGTTTACCAAAGACAGAGAATATGACAGAACATTCCCGTTACTTTCAGATGATTCACGACTAAACCAAATACATGAAACACGTGGAAGTCGTTCGTGAGGATTTGATCCTGGCCAATTACGAAGAAGAACTGGACTTTGTAGAAGCCAACGAATTAGGAAATGTCATAATTGCAGCCATCGTGACAGCCAATGCTCGCTTAAAGGTGTACGAAGCTTTAGAACTGTTAGGTGATCGTGTCCTGTAGTTGCATCTACGTCGATCGCCCGGGTCAACATCACCCTGACATCGAAGGAGACCGTTTAGGAGACTGGACAGACGAACACCCCGACGAGAAGATTCTAAGTTTTGCTAGTGGCGGTCCTAAATAGTACAGCTACCAATGTCGGGACAAACAAGGTGAAGTGCACACGGAGTGTAAAATGAAAGGACTGACTCTTAATTATCTCAGCAGTTGAGTGGTGAACTTTAGGGTATTGAAATAAGCCTTGCAGTCTGGACATTATGGAAATTTTAGAGTGATCTACTACAAATCGCATAAGATTGTATGTTTACCCACTCAAAAATCGTCAGTCGGCCTTTGAAAAAACTGTATCAAATCGTGTACCAGAAGAGAGAGCGGCTTCCCAACCACTTCACTTTACCGTACGGTCACGTCGATATTGGTCAGCATATAAAAAGTGACAACGTCCAAGACCAAGCGAGAAAGATGAATCTTTTTAAACTGACATCATTCAAGTTCGGTGATTCTCAAGTGGAGTTCGATGCTGTGCCTTGCGATGAGAGCGATGCCGTACGCTGTGACCTCAGCGATGAAGTAAAACATCAATGGTACTTTGCTGTGACTACTACTACTACCACTACACCTACCATGGAAAGGGATGCTGTGCGTGTCAAACCTGACGGATGCAAAAGCGATGCCACTCGTTATCGTGGACTCTTTACTGGTTTTCATTGTAAATGACAACCTTCACAGGAGACCATGCCTCTACCACCCTACCGATGTCATCCAAACCTGAGCAAATTCCTGTCGATTTCACCCTGCCCTCATTGAAATGAACCAGTGAAAGACGAATATTCGTTCCCTGTGAGTTTGCCTGAATACTGCAACTTTGAAAATCGTTTTCAAACGTTCCAAGGAAAATGGCCTAAAAATCTGGGAGTACCTACCCCCGAAGAATTAGCCAGAGTAGGACGTTTCTACTTGGGCGAGGGGGATAAAGTCAAGTGCTTCAGTTGTGGTGTGTCACTACACGACTGGGAACAGAAAGATGCGGCATACGTGGAACATGCTCGGTGGTCTCCGAATTGTCACTACCTACCTTTAGTGGGACGCACTCAGTAATCCCTGGATGAATAATTTACGAGAGAACATTCGTGGTTTGCCTGTGTAGTTGAAAGAACGTATTTACCAAGAGTTGGTAAAAATACAAGTTCAACGCAAAGAACAATTGCATCCGTTACGTCACCGTTTTTGTTGGTTTTTTTTGAACCACTGGTACATGAAGGGTATAAGAGGACTGATTCATTTTAAAGTGTTCCGTTGGTCGGATGTTCATGATTCGCGTGAGATTCATAAAGTTTTGGATGCCACCCATTCTACTTACAAGGTGATCCAAATACACGGAATTCCAACGGACGAGTTATAGGATTACCAAAATCTTTTACACAAAGACATCTTGGTTGAAGAAGAAAGTTCTGTACTACGCGTGGTGTGTGAGTTAGTGACAAAACCATTTTGGTACGGAACTAAAATAAAACCGATGCTGTTCAAAAGGTACACTTACTACCTCCGACAAAAGAGGGTATAGTATGACATGATCATGGATACTGTACAAGAGAATATTAGTGGTTTGCCTGTGGAGTTGAGAGAACGCATTTATCTAAAGCTGGTCAAATACAAGTGAAAGAACAATTACACCCGTTACGTTACCGGTTTTTACAACTCTGGTACCAGAATGCGTTAAGAGGACTGATTCAGGAGAAAGTGTTTCAGTGGTCAGACATTGATCAACAACCCGTTGGCACAAAGGATTGGATTGTTACTGCTGACCCTATTTGCTACAAGGTAGACGTACTGCAACAAATTCCAGAAGAAGAGTTAAAGGGTTACCAAAATCTTTCACACAACGTAAATTTAATTGAAGAGGAAACTTCTGAACAAAGAGTGACGTGCAAGTTAGTGACTCAATCATTCATATTAGTCACTAGATCATCTCTAACCATATGATCATCTCTGTGCCGAAAGTACACTCATTACCTCCGACAAAAGAGGGCATAAAAACGGGCTACCATGCCACAACCTTCATCACTCGTGATATTAAATATTCCGTGGAAGGAAACCAATGACACTCTTCAGACAGTGGAGGATTACCAACACTTATAACATGAACTGTGTCCATTGAACTGGGGTTGGCGTGTGGTGTCTGTCTTAGTGACTTCCTTTCTGGGATTTCGTTTACCAGCCGATTCCTTGAGGACTCTTTACGAACAGTACTTACCACCAAACAAAACATGAAAATGGCCCCTTTAAATGTCCACGAGAGATTCATTTGCTTCAAAGCCTTGCGCTTTCATCTGGATACTTCTCTGCCTCTACGGGGAAAAAAGTTTCGACAACTTTTACTTACCGAAAATGTGTATGACGATGTGTGTGTAGCGTGTGACTTTAACCCTCGCTGAACAGATGGACGTGACTGGAAATATTGTGGTTTTGAGGCTTGGACCAAAGAAGTGGCCAATTATGCCCAAGAGTTGTGATCCTCAATGCAGACTTGCATGGAAAAAAGTAATTTTTAAACCTATATTAGTGACGGTGCTAGAAGACGAACCAGTCACCGAGGACAACCACACCCTTCAGGACAGAACTGTCATGGACATTCACGAACTACCATTCCGAGAGGACACCTGTGTGACTGTGCCCAATGTAGAGAATATACGAACATTACACACTGTCCCTAGGACACCTTGGTTAAAAAAAAAAAAAAAAACATGTTGTACAGAGACTTGTTTATATTCCACTGTGATCGTTTTGATGTGTTTCTTCTCGTTATACTTAACCATTTGGCTTTTATGTATTTTGTCTTTCGTGTTGTTCCATTTTAATTTGGAATAAACGTGTCCTAAAAAAGTATAAAAACTCTTGTCTTGTCTGTCATGGTGTCTAAAGTGACTTTCCTTGCACTATGGCTACATCTGCTGTCTCTGCCCCCTCTTCCTCCACTTTCAAGGTCATCCACGAACACTTAGACTGTGTCAGTTGGGGGACCTTGTATCTTCGTCATCCCTTTAACATGTTAATTGCCGGACATAGAGGTTCAGGCAAAGCGGAAATTGTCAAACCATTGATCGAACGTAAACATCATTTGATCGGTCGTCCACCTCAACGGATCGTGTGGTGTTAGGAAGGGTGGAAATCGGCGTACAATCTCTTGCGAGAAAGTCAAGGCGATTCCATCGTGTTTTTGGAAGGTATTCCTAGCGAAGAAATCTGGTCATTTTCGACGACATGTTAGGAGAGGACGAAGAAGAAATTGAACTGTGGTTTACGAGACAAGGGCATCATCGTAATGCCAGTGTCATTTACATTACTCAAAATGTGTTTCAACAAAGTAAAGCCCATCGCACTATCGGTCTCAATGCTCATAACGTGGTCTTGTTTAAAAGTCATAGAGAAAATCGCAAGTGCAAGTTTTAGCAAAGCAGTCAGGAACGCCTTGGCTGACTCATGCGAACGACGATGCCACTCAAACACAACACTCCCATCTAATCGTGGATTTAAAACCCACCACCCCCGATTATTTGCGATTTCGTACCCATCTGTTTCACCACTGGTGCCAAGAAGGAGAGCCTCTCGTGTACACGTCACCTTCGTCGACTTAACAAAACAAATCTCTAGAAACTTCGGATGCTTTGGGTCGATCTCACACATTGACACAATGACGTCCCTTCAGTCTCATCTTCCCGTCAAATTGATTCATGCCTTGTACGGCATCTGTTGCGAAAAGAATCCACAAATACGTGCTCGTGTCTTAGAAGCCAGTCTCAACGAGGTTTTACGATGGTTTACGGTGACAGCACGTCAATTACTGCAAGGCATCATTCACATTCCTCAACTAACCAAACGCTTTTTTGACAGACACAAAGTAGCATTGATGCAACTGGCCGATCCCCACATCGACACTAAAACCCAAAAGCAAATCATTTTAAACCTGGAAGGAACGGTTCTCTAGGAATATCAATATTCGTTCCCTCTTAAAATGGGATCCTAATGCACCCAATTTTCTCCCCCCACCCAAAACAAAAGCCATTCCCAAAAAAGCCAAACGAAGCTCAAAGGAGAAAAAGAGCAGCGGTGTCAAGACCAGGTCACAACCCAATACAAAAAAAGGACAACAGAAAAAGAAAACGAAAAGTCCACAGAAAAAGAAAAGTCCACAGAAAACAGAATCTACCTGCAAGAGAGACACTTCAACCAGGACGCAACCTTACATTCGCAAACCACAACCTGCAGCGAAGGTGACTGCGTCTCCAGTAGCCTCAGGTTCTTCCACTTCTCCGTTGCTGGTGATACCTGTTATCAAGTGGATACGACGTAAAGACAATCAGTGTCGACGCGTTCCAGTATAAAAAGGCCTGAGGAAAAGAATGGGTATCAGTGGGTTTTTTTAATCCTGAGCACGCAATGATGTCACCTCCCAGATTCCATCCCTCTTCTAAGCCCAAAGAAAAGAAAAAGAAATGAATGCCTCTTCGTTTAGTCAGAGATGGAGACATGTACGTCCTGTACAAAGCTCCTCCACCCATTTGAGAGAAAAACTCATTCAAACCGCCTCCAAAGATGTCATCGATAGCGTGCGCGAATGTTATATGAACGTCTTGAAAGGTACAATAAATTTGCCTGAACACCAGAACAAATGCTTAGCCAAACATCGTCACGTTCTTCGTTAAATGGTTCGAAAGAAAATCCCCATTCGTCAAACGATGTTGGTACAACGCGGAAGAATTTTGGCTCTGTTGTTAGGACTATTGATGAAAGAAGTATTGGGAACAATACTGGGAGGACTCATGGGAGCAAGATAAAAAGGACCAAGAAGATACAAGGGACCTCTGGAGTCCACAAATCTCAGACGTGACCATTGAAATTTAATAGAAGGACGAAAACTAGCTTTGCCTCCCAATCCTAATTTGACCGAGATGCCACAGTTACAACACGAATTGCAGTCGTAAATGGATCGCAAGGATTTGTCCGAAACAGAAAATTCGCAAAAGTACGGTCAACTCTTGCAACGACTACAACTCTTTCACTAGAAAGCTTTAGACGAAACAGCTCTACTCACTCTAAACTACTTTAAGACCCTGATGACAAGTACATAACCATTACCATCACTACCCTCCGCGATCAAGACAGACGCAACCTCACGAAAGACTGAGGAAGTAGAGGTACGAGAAGTCTTTCAAAAACCGTCAGCAGCTCCCATTTCGAGTAAGATTGCAGCTTCATTGTTGACCCATTCCCCCACACCCCAAAGAGAACTGAATGCTTGGGTCAAACAGATGATGTCTACTCCTCATTCGGCAGAAGGGAAAAAGAAAGAAGGGAAACCAGAAGTGAAAAAGTAAGAAGATCAAAAATATTCCATCACCACCTCCACCATAACCTTGACTTCTATTCCCGTGGAATTTCGGAGAAGTAAATCCGTTTCCAAACCACCATCTCGCCTCTTCCAAAGTAACATCAGCGAAGAGTGGGTGACTTATTAAAAGATGGAGAAGGTGTTAGCCAGCATTTACTATGATCTATCCCATCCTGCAGGTTACGGAGGAGTTCAGAAAATGTATGGTGCTGCCAAAACTCGACCGAAATGTCTCCGTTTACCTCAAGTACAGCGATGGTTACAAGAACAAGGCAGGTACACTTTACATAAACCCATTCGACGAAAATTTTCCAGAAGTCGCACTCGAGTGGAGGGCGTCGATCATCAATGGCAAGCCAATTTGACCGATGACTCATATGGCACGTAAAATTGTGGCTACAAATATTTGTTTTCTGTCATCGATTTCTTTTCCAATTTTGCCTGGGTCGTGCCATTGACTTCCAAATCGAGCAGTCCAACTGGTGTTGAAACAAAGCGGTCATCACCCTCTTCGATGGCAAACTGACAAAGACAACGAATTTCTGAACCAAGCTTTCCAAAATGAATTAAAGAAACGAGACATTCATCTTTTCACCACCGATAATACCGAAAAAAAAGCCAGCATCGTGGAACTTTTCAACGAACTTTTAAAGAACGTATGTGGAAATATTTTACGCATCAACACACTCTCAAGTACATCGACGTCTTAACACACTTGTTTCAAGCGTACAACCAATCTTACCATCGAAGCATCGGACTTGCCCTCAAAAAAGTGACTTCCGCCAACGAAGTGACCGTTTACGAACGTCTGTATCGTACTTCCCCGAACCTGATTGTCCCCAAGAAAAGTGGAGTGTTGGCCTCAGGAGATTGGGTGCGCATTGACAAAACCAAACGCACTTTCGACAACGGTTAGTTAGCCAACAAGACCACTGAAATGTTTCTTGTCTCTTGACGAGTGCATGGTCGTCATCCTGCCGTCTATAAATTGGAAGACATTACCTGGGAAGTGTTAAAAGGAACGTTTTACTTGCCCGAGTTACAATGCGTAACCAATTCAGAAGACGAAGTCTGCGACATCGAAAGCATTCTCAAACCCGTAAAGTGAGAAAACGAAGTGTCAAAGAAGTCAAAGTGCGTTGGAAAGGATATCCTTCCAGTTTTGATTCCTGGATCGACACTTCGCAAGTCATCGACTATAAAAAGAACTAACCATCATGCCCTTCCACACAGCCTCAGCTACCGCTACGACCGCACTCCTTCACCGAGTTCTTCTCTACAAGATCTACAGAAATAACCCTTTTGGGTGTGGTGTGGAGAACGTGTGCCTAAAACGCAAATTGTATTTTTCTGTCAAATCTTTATAGTTTATTGTGTCATCGGTGCGGCCATTGCCAATTTGAGTTTGCAACAAGGAGACAAACAAGTGTGGACCATTTTATTCAGTAGTTGCATTGGTTACCTTCTTCACAATCCTTCACTGAAATACTCCTCCAACGGGTACAATGGAGGTCTTGCGTCCAACGTCAATCGCCATTCCAACAACAACAACATTTTGGGCGGAGACACGCCTCTGACTTCCAGTGGCACCTCGACAGCTGAACTCTGGAATTATGAACAACAACAACCAATTTTACTTAACCTTACCCAGTGACAGTTCCATGGAGGTGTTTCCCAATAACACTTTGTATCGTTACATTGCCAAATTACCTCAGTCCATCCAATTAGATCACGAAGCCCATTGGGAAGTGGCATTGGTAGAAATGATTCACCATACATAAATCAAAAACATCACCTAAAAGCAAAACATTTTCCATGTCCAAATCCTGAACGCCCAACTACAAGAAGAAATAAATAAAATCGGGGTTTCAGATGACACAAAGTCAGCAAGCAATCCATCATACAGCATCTACACGCTGAAAATTTCGTCAGGTTATTATTTTAGTGACTAACATTTGGTGACACCATTGCGGACATGTTCGAGTTAGCCTTTGGCAAAGCCCTGAACAAAGCCAAAATAAGTGATAAGATTGAGTATCATAAAGTGATTTTTCGCCTACTGATAATATTGAAGGATACCGACACATTTTCCCTCAGGTTTAATGGTAGTTTGTTTGAAATTTTGGGTGGACATCCACAAATGGTAGCACAGAATCTGGGCCCAAAGATCAACAGTAATATGGAATTTTACATGGCTTTTGGATCTCCGGTAGAACTGAATGAAGGACTCAATTTGATCTTTGTGTACTCCGATGTGGTGGAGTACAACGTGGTGGGACATACTTCCGTACCGTTACTGCGTGTCATTACTTTCAAAGTGGATAGTACCACGGCCAGGAAGGTGGAAATACCTATCACGTTCACCGCGAATTTGTACATCCTCACTATTTACCCGTCTGTAAGTCGTATTCCGACACTGTCAACATTACTATAAAAGGAGATCTAGGACAAAATATTCCATTCTGCAAAGGAAAAGTCACGGTGAAACTCTATTTTCGAAAACGATTCTCTAACGGATCGTAATTCATGTACCCAGTGTACCGAAGAGTCGCTTGACAATGAGGATATGGTTTAGGTGATATGTTGAAATCGGCCTTTCGTTCTGTGGCTCCGGTGTTGAAACCGATGGTGACACGAGGATTGCACAAGTTGAAAGATGTCCCATTGACGCACGTAAAGAATTTCTCCAAAATGTCATTATCGACAAACAAAACACCAAAGAAGCTTTCTTGAGAGCAGGCACAAATGTCTTGCTTCAAACGGGCAAAGACATTTTGGACCGACGAGAAACTTCTTTAAATGCCATGAACGCTACTGAATCAGGTATTCCCGCCTTCCTGACGCCACAGCAAGGACAAGGCAGAAAGAGACGACGAAAACACCCTTTCGAAAGACTTCACACTCAAAAAGCTAGAAAGACTAAGAAAAAAAGAACTGCTCGAGAATTAGACGTTTTTGATTATTAAATCATAGAAACAAAAATGATGCACCGAGAGTCTTGCGCTTGTTCTAAGTCGGAGCTGGATCTGTTTTCCAGGCCGTATACTATGATGAAAATGCAAGTATCCCAATGGGTCGAATTTCATCCCATCTCCTCTGTCAAGGACTCAGGGTCAATTCCCATTGAGTTGGAAATCAAAGGACAGCCCGAAGATTACATCGATCTGAATAGCAGTTACATGTACTTGAAAGTGAAAGCGATCGACACATCTACAGACGGTCCCGATATAACGAACGAAGATAAAGTAGCCCCCGTCAACAATTTCATGCAGTCCTTGTTCAGCGGAGTGGATTTGTATTTGAATAACAAACTGGTCAGTATCAGCATGAACACTTGTCCTTACCGAGCGTACCTGGAAAATCTCTTGACCTTACGAAAAAGAAGCCAAGGACACCCATCTCGATGGTTACGTGGTACGGAAACCTAACACAGCGGGCAAGTTTGACGATACCGATTTGATTACAGATAAAGACCCCAACCACAATGTGGGATTCAACGCCCAACCAAACGAAATCAAAGGCCCTAGCAAAAATTTAGAACTGATGGATCGTTTGCATTTAGACTAAATCGTAGCAGTGCCGCTTTTCATTTGATAGTTGAGTCTGCCTATTACAAAACCATCATCCAAGAAGCCAGACTCTACGTACGACGCCTGGAAGTGTTACCTAAAGTGGGAAACGACATCAGTCACACTTTGAGCAGAACGACCGCCAAGTATTCGATACTACGCGTGGAAGTGAAAATGTTCACCATTCCCGCTGGACATCAATCCATGATTAAAGATCTTCTGTTAAACGGGCAGTTATCCAAACGTTTGATCATTGGTATCGTCAAAAATACAGATTTCAATGGAGCCTTTGAGGAAAATCCTTTTGAGTTTCAGCACAAAAATACGTCCTAGATCGAAGTCAGTCGAGATGGCAAAATCTTGTGTACCAGACCTTTCGAATCTGACTTTAGTGACGAAAAGAAGAATTAACTGACTTCGTACTTGTCCCTGTACGAAGCCACAGGACACTTGGGAACCAACACTATTCACGGCATTACATACGATAATTATGCAGAAGGTTACACTTTGTGGGCCTTTGATTTCACCCCAGACCAAGGCAGCGACGAGGGACATTTCCACCCTATAAAATCAGGACAGATTCGTATGGAACTTCAATTTGCAAAGAAATACCCGTAAACAATCAGGTGAATGTCATTCTTTATGCCGAATTCGATAATACCATAGAAATCAACAGTTTGAATGAAGTCATTCTAGACTATTAGAAACTATGGAAGTATATTATCCCTCTTTGAACAGTGGCGAATCTATGAAAATGGAATGGGAGGATTTCGTGGAAGCAGAACCCGAAGACAAAGACGGAAAGGACATAGTCATGAAGTCCAGATGGCCAGAACAAGAACAACATTTAGTCTCCTGTTTTGCCAAACACCAACAGAAAAAATTACGGAACTGATCAAGAAAGGCTGTTATGGATGTCAAAATGATCACCCCAGTCCAATTCAACACGATATATATATGATGTAGAGTCAAGAAGAATAACTGGACGGGTATCTGAAGGAAGCTTGGAGTCACATCTCGGAAGAAGCCATGTTGCCTCAGTGGTATAAAGACTTGCGTGATCATTCCTCTCCTCCACTGATGACTCTAAAGATCCGTCACATCGAAGCTCTCTTGGCTCAGAGTGCAGAGACGGAACGAAGAAACGGTTATTTGTCGGACATTTTCAAGCAAAACGTCAGGATTGAATTGATCACTAATCATTACCTGTGAAGAAAAACAACAAGAATAAACATCACAAAATGGAAACCTTGGAACTTTATGACCTTTTGAACCACAGTTCGTACACTGCTTCTTGGAATCCTGTCGTGTGTGGTAAAGATGAACTGCCTCATCGCTAACCTCAAGACCATCAAGCTTATGTCATCAACACGGACGACAGTCTTCTCCCAGGGACACACTGGGTAACCGTCTATTTTTTCCTAAAGAAGGTTGTGCGGAGTATTATGATTCGTATGGATTGCCACCTTTGGAAGCCGACATCATCGACTTTATGAGAAGAAATGCTCGGACTACACGATTCAATAATGTGAAATTACAAGGTACAAATTTCATGGTGTGTGGACAGTATTGTGTGTATTTTCTTCATCAACGCAGTCGTGGATATTCTTTAGAATATTTAGTGACTTATTTTGATCGTCATTCTTCTAGAAACAATCAAAGAGTAGATCGATGGTTTTGTGAACATTATGGAAATCTTTTGTCTTTAGCTAGGAAAGGCAGTGTTAATCAACGGCCCAGTGACTTGCAATAGTGGAAGTCTAGCTTCATTTCACAACGTTGTCAATATTGTCCAAAATAGATTGTTATTAGAACAAAATGTTTTTTAGTTTACTTGCTTGTTTATTTAAAAAATGGGTTGTTAGTTATTTCAATAAAAATGTTGTGTTTAGAAGAAAAAAAAAACGTCTGTCTTTTGTTTGCCATTATTATGATTTACCATGCTCTTTGACGTCTCTCTATCCCTCACCCTCAAATCAAACTATCAAAAAGAAAATGAATTCCCCTACAACATACCCTGAATTTTTGGACAAGGCACGCATCAAAAACATCGATACCACATACATAAGCATAATAAGGTACCTCAAACAAATTAACAAACATGGCAACATAAAATTCCAACCACAAGTAATTATAATAACAATTAATAGAAGGACTAAAGCAGTAAGGTAAGACTGCTAGCTGAAGCGCACGCCCATGGTTGTTGTTGTGTGTGGGTTTTTTATATAAATATTTTTTTATTTTTTCCCCCTCATGTAGGCATGCAGCTAACACAATACTAATCATCATGGTCTGAGAAAAACAACACATATATTCTCATAACTATGTATACATATTATTAAGGTGGCAAAGCCCCCGCCATCAGGCCCAGATACACACGACAACAAGAGTGGTAAGATACAAATAAACACAAAATATTCTTAGACCCCAACCATCTTAAGACTATAAGGTGACATAAGCCAAGTCAAAAGGACACACACACACACACACACACACACCACTGCGGAACTAAATAAACAACAACAACAACACAGTCCCCAATTATTAACACGACATGTAAATCCAACACTTATACTCAGACCAAAATACTAATTTATACAACAAAAAGGGGCACAATACACCTTCTAAATTCAATATAGTTATTAAACAAAGAATCGTGGCGATAAAAGACCAGTCGCAAAATCAAGATCTAAGGCAATGGAAATCGAATCGAAACAGAACAGCAAACTCTAGCAAAACAGCAGAACACTACAACAGCACGAAGAAGAAAGAAAGAGGGTATCACAGAATGAAGAGGGAGTAAAGAAGAAAACGGACATCGACTTTCAAATTGCCAATTTATATGAGGTTCTTCCTTCAGCTATTGAAGACCTCTTTCGATACAAGCTCTATACGCACAACCCTAACTCAATCCTTTGTATACCACCAACAAAATGAAAACCGAAAGTAAACACCGCGTGACCCAAACATGTATAGGGTGCCTGACACCCAGCTGATTGTCAACATTTCGGAAAATCGAAAGTACACCATGTACGCCAAATTCCAACTTTAATTAAAAATAGTAATGAAATTACACAACTCAAAGGATTAGGAAAATTACACGAGTGACTTACACACCATTGGAATAGATTTCTGTCCACTAGTACAACTGGACTTGAGTCCCGCGGGCCCCTTGTCTCCTTTCCTCGGCCGGACATGTTCATGAATTAAAAAGTGCGACATTCGCACATTAAAGCGGGACTGTAGTGGCTCCATTCCTACAGTCCCGATCAATTGAAAATCTCGACCTTCGAGATTTAACCAGTCGCGAAAGCACTAGTTGCGTAAGCGACTTAAATCCTTTAATTGATTGATTGACTGAGAGCAAGAGCTACACTCATTATGGAACTAGCGATGGATGCTATTCCCGCCAACGCCTTGAATGCACTGAAGGGTCTAGGCCTCTTAGTAGCAACAGGATGGAGCCTCAGAGCAAAGGATAAACGTGCTACGCTGTTTCTGTTATAGAAAAGCAACAACTTAGAAAAAGAAAGAAATCTACAACCAAGATATGTAGAGGTGGAAACGTGCGGCAGCAGAAGGTGCGTAATACGCAGACCCAGCCAGCTAGCAGACAACCTATCATGCTGCCTCAACAAGTCAAACCCCAGCAGTCGGGTGGGCCATTTACATCAACTTCAGGGGCCAGGCCTATAACTCGGACTGCTCAGGACTCGGCGGACCACGTTCCAGCCCCAAAACCAAGGAGAAAGAGACATTTGCCACCATTGTCTCAAAATCTCCTAAGAGTAAAACCCACCACCACCACCACCTCCACCATCCACTACTAAGGAATAGAACGCCACCTAGAATAAGTACGCCTATTCCCACTACCAGGTACCAACATATATTATCAGAGCAGGTTTTAGAAGACATTAAACTGATCCTGCATTCACCACAACAACCGAGTATCACCTTGCCGGATAAACATTTCATATTGCCACCGGTGAAGGGTTACTAGAGGGGACAGTAGCAGCACACGACTACAGTGACCAGGACATCGAAAGTCTGAATGCATTGGAACTTCAAATGACACATGCTGCATCAAGATCGCTAATGATTTTATTAAATCAATTACTATCGAAGCCTGGAGGTCACTAAAGGGCAAGAAACCCACATCACAGCTATTCCATAATCGAAAGATGCATCCTACTGAAACGATTCAACGCTGCATACACAAATACCCGATGACAACTCTGTCTGACGCTGCAGAATTCCTTTACGAATTCCACAAGTACCAGGCGTTTCTACTAAGACAGCGGAAGGAAATTCGGATGGCGGAGGAAGTTTGGGAAGAAGAAGAACGACGTGGCACATTCCCGCCTGGGTAAAAATAACAGCCTTTATTAGGGCTACCAAATTGTCTTTTATTTATGGGAACCATTTTGGCTTGGTTTCCCAATTCGATAAAACCAAAATACTGATATGATCATTTCGATCGCCTGCTTCAAAATTAAAACTGTTTTTACCTAATAGTGATTCAACTTTTTATATGTCGCTTAGACATTTAGCAAATTGAAACTGTTTGGGTAATTATTATGAACACTATGGGTGGCCCCAAGTGGCCGAGTGGTCTAAAGCGTTCACCTTTACGGATCATTGCCATCTCACCTCTGTCTGCGTGGGTTCTAGTCTCGGGCTCGGCCAATGTGGATATGTGAGAAAGCTTGTCGGTAGCTTCTCGTGGGTCGGTGTTCTTTTCTGGGTTTTCCCGGGTTCTTCCTCCACCATTAATACTGGCCGCCATGAATAGCCTCCCTTGTGCTGAAAAATAGCGTTAACCCTATAACAACAACAACAACAATGTACACTATGTATTAATACTATTGGATTTGTTAGGAGTTAGGAAAATTATAAGACTTATTTGATTTGACTCAGTTGCACAGGTGGCTCACACTTTATTGGTCATGTTAGGGTTCATTAAATAACTGGACTAAAATTTGATAAGTACGGGCTGGTGTTCAGTGACCCTCTTGTGTATAGCCTTCTTGCCGGACCGTTTTACTCCCTTGCCACTTCCGGACATTCGTACAACATGAGCGGATATGTGTAACGATTTCCACCCTAAAAACAGGTGTCCCAATGTGACGTCATAGTCGCCGACCAATCGCGACTGGCGTTACACACTGCATTGGTTGACACCTGGCCTGTAGTGTTTAAGTCAAATCTTTTTTACATGAGTGCGTGGTGTTGGGTTTTATTCCTACTCATGTCAGCCCTCCATTCTGGCCGTTAGAGACCTATATGGACCCACTGCCTAAGTCTAAATTAACAGTGCTGTTTGAGCACATACATGCCCGGGGGATGAGGGCTCTAATTTCTTCCGCCAGGGTAAATTAACAGGTCGCTGTGCGATCAGTAAGCAGAGGTACTGCCGAATTCTTACATAGTTTTAACAACCTCGCCTGACTTTCCAGCCTTTTCCAAGCCCGCCCAGCAATTGTTTTTTTTTTCCAGCCACCTAGCCGCCATCTTAACCACACCACTTCACAAAGGAAATTGTTTTAGACAAAGGAATTTTTATTTTTTAAGGTATCTTACATTTACTAAGCCTACATGTATTATACTTCTGTGATGTTTTATCAATACTATCATTGAAATAATTGTAAAAAAAAAATTAAATCTAAATAACATTGCAACAATTACTCCTTTGTTAACCAAATTTGCCGCCTATTTCCTTAAACCGGTACGGGTGTTAGGAAACACCCAAATCAACACCAAATCCACACCCTAGTGCAATCTTTCGACTTTAATCTCCACTCAGTTAATAAATAAATGACATCTCGCTCCATCGCATCACTTCATCGCTCCATCGCCCGGCCAAATACTACAAGATGTAGCGATTGTCCCTAAAAGGATTCCATATAAATGACCTATAAAATATATAATAATGACCAAAAACAAATGTTGCAACTATTTTATTGTCATACAGAAAATGTTATATTGATTCAATATTATGATGGTGAAAAAGAATAATCTGTAAGTACATTTCTTTGGTCATTTATAATATTTTTAGTCCGTTCTGATGCTGGCCGTTTCCGCTGGCCTGGCTTTTTCCCCAACATTTTCGGAAGCCTTGGGACACTTAAAATCTATGTTGCTGGCACTGAGATTTCATGACATTTTCTATGATACCAGTTCTTACACAGTGAACATTTAACAAAGTCATTTGAACATCTTGATTTGATCCACCACATAGAAACCTGGCTACGCGTTTCTTACTGAAATCTGCCATGATTCACTTTAAAAATCACAATTGAAAAAAAAGAAATGTGCAGTATTTAAGCTTTGTTTCAAAATGAGAGACGAGCTCACGAAACATTAAGATTATATACTATGTATTTAGTTGCTTGTAATTAACAGTAATGTTTTGTTTAGACTGTCATTTAGTCTATTAATGATGAATAATACAAAAACTGAAACTTACACAAATTCCAAAGAAAACACGCTGGCAATTGTCAATACTCATTATGCAATGAAAAACGAATCGAGGCTGGTTTCAGCTGGTTGTGAACTATTATGATGTTTAAATTAATTGAGTAACTGAGAACTTGCCGCTTGACCAACTTATTCGGCAGGTTCTTTCATTGGTTTCTTTTTCGTAATCGTCAACAAGAAGCAATTTACCCGTTATTATTCACATTTTCTAACTCTTATAACACCTGGCCTCGATTGCCCAAAGGTCGAGTTATATTTCTGCTATTCAACTCGCACCAAAAGTTCATAATCCTATAATTGCTAAAACAAACCATTAAAATTGAAATATAATTAGCACGTATGTAATATTGCAGTTTTGTTTCTTTTTACATTCTGTTTATTAGATAACATTAGGGTTTTATTGGTTTTTGATCAGTACAATGTGTCTTTGTCTGTTTGCCTGTCTGTATGTCTCTCTCTCTCTCTCTCTCACACACACACATACACACAACACACTCCTACATAATTAACTTGATTTGTTATTACATTGATTCAATATTAAGATGGTGAAAAAGAATAATCTGTAAGTACATTTCTTTCTCCAATTGGTCATTTATAATATTTTTTAGTCCGTTCGGATGCTGGCCGTTTCCGCTGGTCTGACTTTTTTCCAACATTTTCGGAATCCTTGAGACACTTAAAGTCTAGGCTGCTGGCACTGATATATCTGGATATTGTTGCTGATTTTGCCCAACAGGAATCTTTGCCAATATGATTTGAAAACTGGAAATTGTTTTAAATAGGGTTCCAAATTCTGACATTTTGAATCAAATTCCGTATCATCTGAGGCAAATATTATTCCATTTTTTCTAAAATGATTTGAATTACTGTTTTACGGACCAGTACACATGCCCCGTTTTCTTGAAGATTTCGTCGTACATTGTTATGAATGTGTTTGATACATAATAAAAAATTTGCTTTTCTCTTCGTACTTTTCAAAACGTTTTTGAAATTTTAATATCCAATGTTTTTTTCTTTTTCTTTCTCCCGATTACACGACCTATAGCCGTTGAAGATACATAGATTATATCAATCCGTGTTGTTGAAAGGTTGAGCGTGACCTTAGAATAGATATTTTGTTGAACATGTGGCTCTGATTTTGTATAGAAATAGAACAGTGAAGAATTAAAGCATATAATTAAAACTATACAACAGTATATAATATGTGTATGTATCTTATTAAGTACGTCTTCATGCCTGCCTATACGAACGTCTTCCATACTGGCAAATAAGTCATAGCAATCTTAAACAACCACCGAATTTGACAAATATGATACCAATTTATAGGTTTCTCGTCAGTCTAAATAGACCTAACCCAATAGAACTGTGTAAAACTGCACAATAAAAAAATAATTCGATTTGTGGAAAAAGATTTGTTTTAAATTATTTTTTTTAAAATGGGGGAAGGGGAGGTACCGTTGCAAGTTAGAGATGAGGCGACAGACAAAATGCGATTTGGGTGGATTTGAATGGATTTGGGTGTTTCGTAACACCGAACCGGTACTAGGAAACGTGCTTGAACATACCTGGATTGAATCCACACAAGTTATTTAGCACTTAATAACCCTCTGTGTGATTTTCAATTATAGGAAATAAATCACGACAAATTGTACCCATTATTTAACAACCTTTTAACATTTTTAACCTTTCTTTTATCACTAAAAACCTTTCTCACATAATAATCCTTTGTTGAATTGTCTGGCGCCATTTCCTGAAAACAAGTACTAGAAATCATACAAGTATACAACCTCACAAGTTCTCAAGCACAAGAAAACCACGTGAGATTTTATGTTGATGGAAAATTTAACTACGCTATACTAATTCTGATAACCACTAACCTTCTATCTCAATCATCCATTTATTCCCTCAATCAATACAGAATTTATAATTAAATACTGCAACGTAAAATAATCTAATAGTAAATCACTATAATTCAAACCAACCGACAGTACATCAACATAAATGGCTCTATTGCCAAAGACCAACAAACAAGTCCCAAATTCAAAGAAAAATCAAGCTAGACAATTTTACAAACTTGAGAACAAAATGGCCGAATACAATGCTACAAAACAATACAATGCTTCATTAAAAAGGGCACTAATTCCTCCCCTGCCCCAATCATTAACAGGGGAGCACTGGCGCTAAATCTCAACACAAAGAATTATGCGCCACACATTTAATTTACTGTGACACAACCCCTGAGAGAAACTATCTTATCCAAAAGCAAGCTCAAAACCTCAGTCCAAAATCGCCAATAACCTTCCCAAACATTAATCAAACTCACGAAACCCAGGAACTAGATGATATTCTCCCCATATTCGATTTAGAATTATAATCTCTTAGTACAGACAAACAAGTAATTCAGAAACAACTACACACACCCAGTTACTCAGAAATTGCGCCGATACAAAAGCGAAATGCGACAATCATTGTACAAACTAAAAAAAAACCTGATGCAACAACTACAGTCCCCAGGGACATAAAAGCAACAACTACAGTCCCCAGGGACATAAAAGCATTAACCCCAACAATTGACAATAAGCAAGGGAAATCAACACCAAAAACAGTAGCGTCACCTAACACTCGAAACCCACCCCCAAAAAATCCAGTATAACCTAACAAAAGTACGTACCATAACAGACAAACCCCAGGACCCTCTAGAATAGTAACTGAAAGGGATATTTTACACAACACCCAGGAAATATTTCTAACTAGGGGAAAATAACACGCCAAACAGGGAAACCACCCTCACCCTTACTAACAGGATCCAAATCAGTGGTAAATGGAAGCAACCCATGCAAAGCAAAAATGCTAAAGGACCCAAAACAACAAACCAAACAACAGCTGGAATAAAGAATCCGACTCCAAAATAATAAACAACCAAACCATCTAAACAAAATAATTCCACACAAACAAAGTTCCCCTACCACTCAACAGAGCACACGTTATACACAAGTAGCACTTCTACCAAATTAATCAATCTAAGCATAAGCAGCTTAACAGGTGCCCTAGTAAGGGTACACCAGGGCCAATTTACAGTATTTCGGCCCAACACCAGCTACATAATTGTGCACTGCAGCACACTAAACCAAGTGGCTAAATTCCTTGAAATGGAATCAATTAACAACATTAACATAAAAGTGCAAAGACACCACAAAATATGCAAAACATCACAACACCCCAAACTACAAAAGAGGACCAACAGCCCACCTGTCCATATCAACCAACCAATAACTGTTAAACCACCTCCCCCTAAGTAGGAAACACCAAATTTAAAGCAGTTCGTAAATTAAAAGGCCCAAATCAAAGGACGGACAACAAAACTCGAACCCAAAAACTAAAAGAAAATGTGGCGCCAATTGATAGAGCTTACTGACTAAATAATTATAAAGGGCAGTTAACCAATACAGGAGTCATTGAGTCCATAACACCCTTACATCCATGGTAAGATTAGGACCTCGCCATCGCCTGGAACCATACGTAAACAGACCCAGGTTCTGTACAACTGCCATCATTGGGGGCACTATGCGTCCAATTGCAAATTCAACATGCAATCAACGTGAGCGCCAGCATAAGGGACCTTTTAGAAAGACAGCATCAAAAGGCACAAACTGCAGGGGAGAACACAAACCACAATCCCCTGAATGCTCTGATAGAGAAACTAGAATAATAGATCTCATGAACAGCAAACAAATGCCCTATTATGCTGCCATACAAAATCACACAGTTAATTAACACCAACCTTGAACAAGGCAAGAAATACACTACTGAAACCAAAACAGTAAGTCGAAATTCAAACCAAAATAAACCAGCTACACGAGCAAATCAAAAACGAAGCCCACAAAAACCTAGGGAAAAAATAAAAATACCACCCAATCAGCAAAAGGATACACACCCACCCGAGCCACCAGCAGTTAAACAAAAACTAAATACAGATAAGGGAAATATAGCAGAGCCTGACTGAGCAGGTTATTCATGAAATAATTACATTAACCATGAATATCTTAACTCCGTGTAAAAACAAGATAGAGCAATATCTAGGCAAACTCAAACTAATATTAGCCAAGCTAACCCACCCACCCCCATATATGACCAAACGAAATGACCACGCACCACTATGAATAACACAACCAAAAATAAATTAATAATATGGCAATGGAACTGTAGGGGTATAACAAGTAATATCAATGAATAAAAAATTAAATTACAAGACCAAGTTCCAAAGCCAGACATTATTTTGTATACAAGAAAGTAAGATCTCAGAAAAAATTAAGCAACTACCCAAACTCTCTTGTTACTCCCCAGGCCACTTTAAAAATCATAACAATATAAATCATTACTCATCGGAGATCAACTATGCAATGAATCTAATTGCGCATAAATATTTGTAATAAATCACTGCAATTCATTTATAGGAATTATGGTTGTGTTTATGGATATTCAGGTGAACCAATATTGAATAAACAATACCCCGTCTATTTGTATTAGATCACTGTATATTAGAGAAATGATGATGATGATGACTATAACGACGACCACGACACATGATGACGATAGTGAAGTTAATTCAGTACACGTGGCAACGACTTTGCATTGAATAATATAATACATGTAGGATGAGAGCTCTTCTCATGCCTAAATGCCTTTGTGAATTGCTGTTACTGTTATTAATGTTATCAGTCGTTGGTGGTGTTATTATTATAATTAATTAATTAGTTATTATTATTATCAGTAGTAATAGTAATAGTAGTACCAGTAGTAGTAATAGTAGTACCAGTAGTAGTAATAGTAGTACCAGTAGTAGTAATAGTATTAATAGTAGTAGTTATGTCTTTTCAGTAGGATGGGGGTAGATGGATGGATTGCCTAATGTATTTTTTGAGTGGATGGAAAGTTTTCTCTCTGCAGAATTACTCCAGCTATAAAGAATGTATGTTAAAATAAAGACAACGTTTGATCTAGAGTGTCCGTATTCAAACACACTAAAGTAAATCATGGTTTAAAATATCCATGGCTGTAACAAATGGTGACCTTTTACTGACATTAATTCCTTTCCAAACTTTCTCACTTCTTGCTGATTTGTTTAATCGGCTATATCACACCATCCCCGTCTGTAAGTATAGTCAGGGCACATGCGCACATACAGTTTCCCACGCACATCTAATCCGAACGGTTTAATTAGTGATGTAGTCCCATCGATTGTAGTTCAGGTTATGTCAGTGATTTACAGCTACAGTAACCTCTATGGGCGGCCTGTGTTACTGTTCTAGGCAATAACATACCAGGTCACAAATGCAGTCCACAATCTATTTTTTGGGAAACAGTTGTAAGTATTTTACATGTATATAATTCGTTTTCTTAGTCTTAACGCTAATGCACACACATTTAGCTTGCATTGTAGAATATAAAATGGGGAAGAAATATTACCTTCATATTATTTGATTCAAACTTTTAATACAACTATATATTCCAATAATTAAGAGAAACACATAAAATTACATTCGACTATAATTTCAAAGGTGGTTATCTTCCTATAATGACTCCTCTGCTGAATGGAAATCTATATTCATTTTAATGCTTGGAATCTAATTTAGGTATATACTTCCTAGAACCATATAATATACTCCTACGTTTGTTATTTATTAAACGTGTTAATTTTCATTTTAATATTTTCAGTTTAGTCAGTGTTGTGAAGTACGTTTTGCACATGTTATTTATTCAGTTGTCATTGTGTATTCAGTGAAAAGCGCATGTTCTTAGTCTCTGAGGGTTCAAAGATGTAGAGTAGGTTTTGTGCGACCTCTTACACATCGTAAAAAGCGTGTGTTATTAGCCCCCGTGGGCTCAGATATATAGAATAGGTCGATGCGACCTCATATACACGTCGTAAAAAAGCTACTAATGCAGGCAAACGCTGTAGAACTCGATGGATGACGTGCCCGACTCGAGATTGAAATGATGCGGGATCGAATCCTGCGATAGGATCTTTAACGGACTGGCACATCACTAAAATCCCTTTGCTGCTTAATGACATCCTTGTGTGCTGAACCTTATAACATCAAGCACACTCTTTCTCTAAATGGACCATGGTAACGAAACGATAGCATACAATCAAATATAATTATACTAATCTATATTAGCGACTATGCATACCCTGTTAAGAGGCGTTGTAAGGCTCCAAGGAGTCTGACTCCAGATTTTAATTATTAAATTTTTGCTTGAGAAAGCACATCAAAGACAGAAGTTCAAGAACACTTGTCTTAGATGAGTTGCACCTGTGTTTATGTTGGCATGCAGTTTATCACCATGGAGACTAGAAAAACAAGAAAAACAAGACCACATTGCACTAAAACATATAAAATACAAAATGCTGTCATTAACTTGCTCGTACACTGTATCAACTACTGACATGTTTCTCGGTGACTAGATGGCGCCCAGTTGCCATAAATGTAATTTTACACACATACCCCAAAATTTGCATACATATTATTCAATAGCCAGATTATGATAAGTGCGATGGAAAGAGCGCTGACTACGTATCATGAAACAGCAATCGTTGATTAAAAACAAGTCTCAATATGCAGATTTAATGTAGTCGTCAGTGCCAAAGAAAAATGCAGTGACACATTAGATGAGTTCAAACCGCTGTAGAGCTATCAAGATCGTCGCATATCTTTAACATTTATCACACCCCCAGTATTTAATCAGTATGATGACTGTAGTGGTGTCTATCTCTGCATTTCGTATAATTCTGTAAATGGGTCAGGATCAATATACGCATTAATCTTTCTACAAGACCTGATTTTTTTAATAAGAAATGAAAGACACCAAATAATAAGTGAATGAGTCGCTGATTATGGTGATTATAACGGTAGAGTTTGTGGTTTGGTTGGATATCAAATGATTGCCACGTGATGCATCATAAATGTTCATATCCTAGCACTACACACTCCTTACGGTGATCTCCACGTGACGTCCAAGCAATGATCTTGGCAAACATTCTCTTTTACGTGCGAATGGAAGACATATGCTGTATTTAAAAGACAGTGGTACCAAAATCTTATATTGACAGGAAAGGTTAATTATTGCCATCAAGATATGAACCGTATATCCTCTGTGCAAATATCAAAGACCCTGATTTATCTTCGCAGAATGCGCCGGCAGATCAGGGTCTATGTTGTTATTCTACTGATTACTCATAACAAACTGCATAGACCCAGATCTGGCAGTCTCCAATTCGATTGCAAATTTGTATCTGTGCAGTTTGCAGTTGAATTCGAGGTATATCCGGTATGTACTCAACTATCCACATGTTTCCATGCAAAATGCCAAAAATGGAAAGCGTAAAATACCTTGTTACTGAAATTAAATTATAAAAGAAGGCCACCGAACGGGAACAGTCAATATGTTATACAATTACAAAATTGTATGCTTCAAATACACCAACTCTAGGGACAAATAAATGACAATAGAAAATATTTTAAGACTGCATATCGAAGGTGCAATTTTATGTGAGCAAAATGTTATGGCAAGAACAGAAAACAAGGCAGCAGCACAAGCAGCAGCAACAACCACAACAACAAAAAATTGAAGAAATAGACAATTTTGTTTTCAAAAAGCCTATTAGCAATAGGTTAAGGTAAACGGATAAATATATAAGGATGAATGGCACACATAAATATGAAAGATGACATTTTCGATGACTTTATGTTGAACAAATATTTAACAAGCATTTCAAGACAACCGAAAAAAAACACGTACTATACACGCCTCATCAATACCAATTAATTCCAGTTGAAAGACAAACAATAAGTCGGATTAACACTTTGACTCGTTACTCGTCTTAGTATTAAGATTACTAGTTATCTCCTTCATTTTAAATTTGAAAGAATTCACTTTTCTCATTTTGTTTTCAATAGCTCGTTAAAGTGAGGTAGTATACATTGAGATTTCAAAATGGCTTCTCTTAAAGCCTTTTTTAAAGCCTCCTTTCAAAGTAAAGTAACTCTTGCTTACAGTAGGGGTATAAAGTGTTCTTCTTCCTTTACTTTTGTGGACTTGATTTATGTTTTAAAAAAGACATGTAATATGCATATCTGTATTTGATTCAGCCGAAATTACGAACCCAGAATAAATTACATGGTTATGTGGACTAAATTACATCTTTACATATAATGCTATCCAAGGATTAAATGATATCTTTACATATAAAGATATTAATAGATAAAATTATACCTTTATCTATACGATTATCCATTAATTAAATTACATCTTTATATATAAACATGAATCGGAACATAGAAAAATTAGTGTTACAAAAGATCGAAAAAATATCCATGCTGTATTATGTATTTATCGGTAAATCATGTATATTTTTATGATCTTCTGTTATATATATATATATATATATATATATATATATATATATATATATATATATATATATATATATATATATATATATATATATATATATATATATATATGTGGGGGTGGGGGGGGCCCTGGTATGCAAAAGAACGCTGTCCATATGACTTTGTTTTCAAAGTGGGAATAATGAGTATGTGTGTGTGTGTGTATGTATATGTATATATGAGCCCTGGTATGCCAAAGAACGCTGTCCATATGACTTTGTTTTCATAGTGGGAATAATGAGTATACGATTGTCAGAAGAGGAGTGTAAGTATTTTGCTGGTGTGTACACATGGGTGAAGTCGGATAGGCATGTTGGACTAGAGTCCGTCAGTGAAACGTAGCACAGAGAACAAATTGTGTGTTGATTCTGGATCGAATGGGTAGCCAGTGTAGGGTCCAGTCTTGAAAGTACTAATGAACACACAAGTGTTTTAGTGGCATCAGCTGAAAGATATTTGCGAATGGATCTGATATTATAGATCATTACTGTTTATTATTGGCATCTATAGTTCTATCAGGTACGTTTATTTCCGTGCTTTTGTACAAAATCAGGTACTATGGATTATTCAAGACGTATTATCCGGTTGTGCGTGGTTTTGATGTACCATATTTTGCCTTCATTTGCCCATCTTAATGTCACCTACAAACCATGTCTCCTTCGACCTATTACAGTACTAAGTACTAGAAGTGTTTTGATGTTACCATGACCACTCAGGCCTACTACAGTACTAAGTACTAGCACTGGTTTGATGTTACCATGGCCACTCAGGCCTACTAAGTACTAGCACTGTTTTGATGTTACCATGACCACTCACACCTACTACAGTACTAAGTACTAGCACTGTGTTGATGTTACCATGACCACTCAGGCCTACTACAGTACTAAGTACTAGCACTGTTTTAATGTGACCATGACCACTCACACCTACTACAGTACTAAGTACTAGCAGTGTTTTGATGTTACCATGACCACTCAGGCCTACTACAGTACTAAGTAGTAGCGGTGTTTTGATGTTACCATGACAACTCAGGCCTACTACTGTACTAAGTAAAAGCAGTGTTTTGATGTTACCATGAACCCTCAGGCCAACTGCAGTACTAAGTAAAAGCAGTGTTTTGATTTTATCTCACATCAAAATTTGTTATGTCTTGCTATCGGGTTATACATAATATTCGCTTTGCTCTCTATTCGAAAGTTTTTTCTTTGCAATTAGTACTTCATTCATAAAAAATCATTTCTTTATCTGCCCAATAAGTTATAGTTTAACCGCAAAATCCCTAATTTGTGTAACGTATTCGAAATTATTAGCGCCATTTACAGCATCATCTATTATATGGGGTTTGCAATTGAAGAATGAGTCGTATGTGCTTTGAATGATTCGCTTTAATACACATTCGGCATACATGCATAACGAGATTTTATCGTTGATACATGGACACGAATCATATTTAAATAGCTTGACCATTTTTGGATGCCGCAGAGGAAGTGTATTTCGTCTTCTTTGTAGAAGTATACCAAGAGCTTAATGCTAAGGGCGACTACAAAATATAATGTGTGCACTTTTTCCAAGTCCTTCGCGTTATTTAAACAAATCAACCCGTTGGCACTCTTTGACCTAGTATAGGCTTAAAAATAAATAGTTGTAAACCAGTCAGGTCATCTGCATTGTGTTTTTACCTTTATCTATATTGATTCATATGGATAAAGGAAAAAACAAACTGCACCTGACTTGACTGGTTTACAACTATATATTTTTAACGCTCGCCACTGTTTGAAAAACTTAGAGTATGTACTTTATGTAATCTTACTTCAAGGAGAAATTATGGAATGTTTCCTTCTAAGATACTCAAGCATAGTGAAAGTATAAAGAATATACTATACGATTTCTTGCACTTATATCATGATAGTAGGGCCCTGTTAAATATCCGAAAGTGATATGGGTTGTTTCCCGCACGTCAATCAGTTTAGAATTTATTCGTTGTCTGATGTATTTTGCATCTTCTGTTTTCCCGCCTTCTGCATGGTGCCGAAGACCGTAGAGTCATTTTGAAGCGGACGGGGTACGTAAAGATAATGAAGTTTATTTTCAACATCTATTTCCATTTTTCTACTCTTAATAATATTTCTGTTTCTTCTTTTCTTTCTTTTCCTCTTCCAGCTATGTTGCTTCTATTTTGCATGTTATTCACTTTGTCATAATTTACTTGGCAAATATAAGGTGATATATGAAAATTTATAGCTGAGAAGTCCATCACGTTGAGCTAGTAAGAAACCCCAGCTCATACATTTACTTTTGATAGTCAATCTACCTCTGATTCCAGTTTCTTTTTCATTCTTTCTTCACTCCTTATTCCCTATTATCTTAATTTCAGTGTTAGTCTTTCCTTTTATCTTTTCTGAATTATATCTCCAAGAAAGCAAATAAACCTTGTAGTCTGACACATGGACCATCTTGTCTGGACTATGTCATCAGGACAATAAATAAACGTCGTTGATCAATATCACCAAGAAATGAAAATCCCTTGTAGTCCGATGCACAAATCATTTATCTGGACTTTGTCATCAACGCATCAGCAAAACACCCACTGTAGTCCAATGCATGAACCATTGTGTCCGAATCATATCACCAAGAAAGCAAATAAACGTCTTTGTCCGATATGACCAAGTATAGCAGTAAAGCTCTTAGTCCGATATGTAGTCTTGTCTGGATTCTACCACCACGAAAACAAATGAACCTCGTAGTAAGACTTATGGACCATACATAATGACATTCTTTAAAGGACTTTATCATTAAGAAAACAACTAAATCTCGTAGTCCGACTCATGGACCATCTTGTCTGACCTAGATCACCAAGAAAAGGATAACACTTCGTAGTCCAACACATGAAAGATCTAGTCTAGACTCTATCATCCAGACAACAAATAAACGTCATATTACGATAATTGAACCATCAGGTCTGAATTATATCACCAAGCAAACCGATAATCCTGGTAATCCAACACGTAGACCATCATGTCATGACTCTAATACAAAAAAAAACAAACAAATAAACATCAGTCCGATATAAGAACCATCTTGTCTGGACTCAGTCACCAAAAAACCCTAATCTTCGTAGTCCGCTACATGGACCATCTTGACCATATTGTCTGGACTATATCATCAGTACAACAAACAACCGTTGTAGTCCTATACATGACCCATCTTATCTGGACTCCTATCATCACGAAAATAAATGAATCTAGTAGTCCGATGAATGAAGGACCTTATCTGGATCATATCACCAAGGAAAGAAATATACCTTCCGTCGAACACATATGCCATTTTGTCGGGACTCTACTATCAATAAAACAAAAAACAAAAAACGTAGTCTGATACATGACCCATCTTGTATGGATACAGTCACGAAGAAAATAAAAAACCTCTTTGTCTGATTCATGAACAATCCTGTCTGGACTTCACCACCATGAAAACATATCACCTTCCTAGTCCTATACATGGGCAATCTTGGCTGGATTCTCTCACCCAAAACAAAAATTTAATCTCGGATACTAACCCTAACCCCTAACCCCTAACCTAACCCTAACCCTAACCCTAACCCTAAACCCTAACCCTAACCCTAGCCATTCTAATTACAACACAAAGACTTTCTCATTCACGTCCTTTACCTCAAATAATAAATATCAGCAACACCAACACTACATTCACACAATCAGTGCGAAACCTAGTTGCTACTCTGGACAATACTCTCACATTGCATCAACATGTCATGAACATATGCAAGGCTGTATATCTTGAGCTGAGACTCATCAGCTCCATTCGCAAATATCTTTCAGTTGATGCCACTAAAACACTTGTGTGTTCATTAGTATTTTCAAGACTGGACTATTGTAACTCAGTTATGTCTGGTTCATCTCAATATCTACTCCAAAAACTTCAAAAAGTTCAAAACACAGCTGCTCGGATCATAATTAGAGTACCACGATCAAAGCACACCTCCCCGCTGCTCTGTTCCCTAAACTGGCTATCCATTCGATCCAGAATCAAACACAAAATTTGTTCTCTGTGCTACATTTCACTGTCGGACTCTAGTTCAATATACCTATCCGACCTCACCCATGTGTACACACCAGCAAGATACTTACGCTTCTCTTCTGACAATCGTATACTCATTATTCCCACTATGAAAATAAAGTCATATGGACAGCGTTATTTTGCATATCAGGGCCCAGCAACGTGGAATGAATTGCCCACTGAACTTAGACACAAAGACACAGTGATCCAATTCAAGAGTGCTCTCAAAACTCACTTATTTCGACTGCAAGAACAAACTTAAAGACCTAATAATGTTTCCTACCTTAAATATTCTCAGCATGTTTTTTTTCTTCTATGTTTTCTAATTTCATGGTGTTTGTGTTTGTAATCATATCATTATATATGTTTTTTTTTATCTTACAGGTGTTGTCTAATGTTGTAAAGCGCTTAGAGGTTCTAAAGATTAGGCGCTATACAAAGTCCTCATTATTATTATTATTATTATTATTATTATTAAGGAATAAACAAAGAATGTAGTCCGACACATGGACCATCTTATCTGGACCATATCACCAAGACAATAGCAAATAAACCTCGTGGTCCGACACATTAACTTGTCTGGACTCAATCACCATTAGAATAAATAAATATTATATTTTATTTAGACCATCACCATTAGATTAAAAACATATATTTTATTTAGACCATTTGGTCCACACCATGTCTCCAAGAAAACAAATAAACTCTGGTGTCCGATACGTCAATTATCGTTTCCGGACCATGGAAACAAAAAACATTGTAATGCGACATATAGTCCATATTGTCTGGACTATATAATCAATAAAATAAATAAACGTCGTCCGACACATGGTCTAGTACATACGCAAACAATCGGATCAACATAAGTTGGTCATGGAGGAATATTGCGAATGATTTTTCCTCACCAAAATGTACCATGCAATATAAATAATAAAATATTACTCTCTGTGTTTAAATTTTAACTGCGTAAAAAAACAGGTTATTTTGTCTAGACTTTGTTAGTTTTGTTCCATTCGTTGTATTTGATGATCTTGACGTAGTTATAAATTAAAGATCTTGGTCACAAGTATAAGCATATGAAACAAACTGTGAAGCAAACATCCAGTAGCATTACATTCGTTTATCGTCAGTTATACTCAAAGTTTTGTCTCTGAAGTACCGAAGGCTGCTAATCAATGTGTTGGGGGGGGGGGGATGTTATCTAAAATATTCTTTAATATATTAGTGAATGCAGTAATTGATGTTCGTTACGTACCTGGCGAAAAGTTTAGATTCCCAGACAGTAATTTGTAGGAAGAAATGTATAAAAAGATACAGCAGATATGACGGCAAAACATAGACATCTCTATCTGATTGGCGATGTATATGCACGAAACAGAGGATCTCAAATGAGTAATGATTTAATATTCAATTTATGAAACGAGTTGAATAATGTCCAGCTTTTGCGAACCAAGGCTCGCAAAAGCTGGACATTATTCAACTCGTTTCATAAATTGAATATTGACTCATTACCCATTTCAGATTCCTTTCATGTCAGTGGAAATTAGTTAGACAGGAAGAAGAACGAATATTTTCGTTCATTCTGATAGCCGTTGCACCTTTCATTTGTTGTGCGTAAAAAATAGTCATAAACAAAGTTGAACTAGTATTAACGTTTTATAAATATGTTATACTTTTCGTGCACATTTTAAGTCTAAGAGCAAGCTCCTTCCGAAAAAACAGAACATTTTACACAGACAAAATCGTTTTTCAACACAGAATGACCAATGCACGTGATGTCTCATTGTTTGATGCAGTACCCGTTAGAGTACAGTAGACAATCTATGTTTACGTAACCTAAATGTCACTTTCACAACTAAACATTTTATTGTTGCAATATTCACGTGAAAGAAGGTTTACTGGGTGCAGAAAACTCCCATATTTACTGTAATGTATTTGTGACCGGATATTTACAGTGCTTGATTAGGAACAGTAGACTACCGAATATGTCAACAGTTGTATTTATAGTCTGATTTGTATCACCGGATATAGGCATAGATGTATGTATGTCAATAACTGCGTAATGTTAAATAGTCATTTATGTATATCAGTAAGTACTTAATTTAAAATTTACTCATGTAGGTATACAAATAAATATGTATACATGTAGTTAAAGAAGATCATGCATGTGTTATGCGCATTTAATTTTTATTGTTTGTTTGTTTTTCCCCCCATCATTTTGTGTTATGTTTAATTGTATTTTTGACTTGACCTTGTCCAAAATCAAGTTCACCGTGTCCTTGGCTAGAGACACTGATGTTGTTTTTCTTTGTAAACCAAAAATACATAATTAACATTTCCCTAGGAGTGTGGGTTAAATATTGAGATCATTATCATTAGAGGTAAACCTATTTATTTGAGTCTGGGTCAAGGATATTGGAACTCCCTCATAAGTATATCAAGTCTACATGATGTCTACAACATTCCTTACGAAAATTTTAGTTATTCTTGAAAAATTATAATTTGTCCTTGAATCCTGGCTCTTGTTTTGTGTCTTAGCTTGTTGTTTTTTTTTATATAATAAAATCGTTTTTATTTGGGAAAATACTCATTCTTGCTGTACGATCTTTATGCAGAATCATTTGTATTCTTGTGTTAAATATTGTGATTTGGTTGGGACTATTTCTTCAAATGTTTATTCTCTGGAAATACATAGTGCTCTTTAAAAATATTCTTGGATAGAGACATTAGCTTGGAAGCACAGTCAATTCAGACAAGGGCATTTTAGATTATACTATTGTGATTGATTAGCACATCATCGCACTTCCAAGAAGTTGACGAAGCACATGAAGCAAAATAGGAACATAAAAGAAATATCACGGAGTGACATGTTAGCTATTTGGTAGCAACTGGAAGTTGAAATGATATAAAGTACTGAACTGAAGATACGTATTATGTAGACCTTTCCAGAAGACAGTGCTTACATAGTTATCTCCTCCATTCCGACAGGTGTCAGCAGTAGCATCGGCCATTATGATACGGAATGACATGAGTTACCGAGCGTTGTAAAGGACTACACTTGTGGATGACAATGCCTTATGCAAAAGGCAGAGGGAATCTTTGGATTCCACAATAATCAGAAAAGATGTTTGAGTTGGGGAAAACTTCATACCGTGAGCAAGAAATGCTACATAAAGATTGTCCATGTATTCAACATTTCTCTTACACAGCATCCATAATAATGAAGAAAGACGTTTAGCATGGATACGTGACTTAGATAATCAGCCAAGCGATAGCGGCCTTAGCGAGGTGCGAAAATTTCGATTAGAGATTGTTTAAAACAGATTATACTTAAAACATATCATTGAAAAATAAATTTGATTTAGAAAACAGACCTGTATGTTTCTATGAATATTTCACACAATTTCTTCAGTGATATAGAGCTTAGATTTTGGGAGAATGTTGTCCACATTTGGCACGGGACCGCACAGCCCTAAAACGCAGATGCGATCAAAAACCTCATAGCTAACCTATGGCCATGTTTTGGGCCGGTTCTTCTGCAAAGCTGTACTATTAGATGGGATCTAAGTAAAAATAAACAATGTAATACTTATTTCATGATAATGTCACAAAGTTTATTGCATTGTAAATTGGTTCTATTTTTACGAGATGAGGGCAGGGCTGGGTATCTCGGTATTATCTCCTCTTCTTCTCGCTGCACAGAGATGCTATTTGGGCTGTAATTCTGTTTATATGGTCATTAAAAGAAAAGTGTACTCATGTCAGGTTGGCTGAAACATTGCATCATCTGCAGGTTTAAGGAGCTTTGTGCGCTTTACCGGAAAGACCGTAATTTATTGAGGATTTGTTTGTTGTTGTTGTGGGGTTTAACGCCATTTTTCAGCACAAGATAGGCTATAAATGGCGGCCAGTATTAATGGTGGAGGAAGAACCAGGGAAAATCCCGGAAAGAACCACCGACCAACGAGAAGCTACTGGCAAGCTTTCTCACATACCCACATTGGCTGAATCCGAGACTCGAACCGACGCAGACAGAGGTGAGATGGCAGTGATCCGTAACGGAGAGCGCTTTAGACAACTCGGCCACTCGGGGTCCCTTACTGAGAATTTATTATCAGTGTCAAATGTGTCAAAAATATTCGGCATTTCACATTCGCCTGTATAACGTTTCATCATTTTATGTTTTTATTTTTTCTCAGAAAGCAGCTCTTGATGATCGTTCAGTGATTAAATTGTTTGGGGGCGTCTTGGGGGGGATGGGGGATGGGGGGGGGGGTGGAGTTGGGGTGTTTTTTTTTTTCTTTATAAAACTGATCAGGTCTGAAATGTAAGACCCGGACTTGGTCTTGTCGACTAAAATGGAAAGATGACTTAGTCATCACGACTGAGGGATTATATTTGACTAACTTCATGCTCATGCTACTCGCTTGTACTTGTTTTTTGTTTCACTATTACTGTTAACTATCATTTATCTACTCACATTTAAGCTTTTCTGTTAACATGAATGCTTGAGACAATCGCTATTATGTAGAATGGAAATAATTGTCTTACGCACTAACAACAGACGTGAGTAGTTAATGGGGATCTTATAGGGTCTATGGGATTTATCATTACAGACCCCCTTGGGAACATATAGGGTCTATGTAAATTTAACATGGAGAAAAATCGTGGGAACATATAGGGTCTATGGGAATTAACATGGCCAAAAACCCTGGGACAATATAGGGTCTATGTAAATTTAACATGGAGAAAAATCGTGGGAACATATAGGGTCTATGGGAATTAACATGGCCAAAAACCCTGGGACAATATAGGGTCTATGTAAATTTAACATGGACATAAACCCTTGGGACTGTATAGGGTCTATGTAAAATTGAAACAGGGAGGGTCTCTATTTTTTTTTAAAAAATAAAAAAATAAAATAAAAAAATAAAATAAAAAATAAAATAAAAAAAGGGGTAGGCAATTCAAAGACTATCTCTTTTCGAGAAATATGGCTGGCCCTGAAAAGGGCCTTTGGTTTATGTTAATATGCCCTTAACATAAAGGGCATTTGCGACATCTTCTTGTCCTCAAACTTCGTCTTACAGCAGGGCCATACATCAGAGTCCTCTTGAGGCAACCTTGTCTCTCTATATAGACTCTTCTTATCCACAGGCTGCTGCTGGTCCTGTGGACAACGGTCCACTTGGATCGGACATACATGAGCATGTCCGTCCTGAACATCATTGTTGACACAAGGGTTGAAGATTCAACGTCGGTCCACATGTTGAGGCTCCGAGAATAGGTGAATCAATGCACTGAACTGCGCTTATTTATAGGGACAGGTAGGATTGAAACGGATTGAGTTCATTCACCAATCCGAACACGCGTTACAAAATTCAGCCAGCTGCATCCAATCCGAAGAGAGCAGTCTGTGACGTCACGTAGTCAATATAGATCTGCTAGCGCTTGTGTGCAGTCAATCTATGCGACAGTGATTCAACATGACGGAAACTCAGAAAACGATCCAATGGGGTGCACCAGCAGCGGAGACCGCCCAAGGGAACCCGGACTTACTTTCAGAAGAGGTGAATTGGGATTTTGTGGATTTTCTCTCCTCGCAAGAATTTGTTCCGGAACCTTCGTTACCTTCTTCATTACCGCAAGTGGAGAATTTTAGACAGAGACAGAAAGAAGAATTGGAGAAATTTATGCAACGACAAAAAGAAGCGGAACAGGCTTTTCTCCTGCAGCAACAGCAACAAGAAGAAGAGGTAAGAAAAAAACAACAGCAAGAAGAAGTAGCAGCAAAGAAACAAGAGGGTGAGAATCAAACGGTCACGGTACTGTTGGATATTTTAGCGGAGTTAAGAAGTCTGAAACAAATGTATCAGACTTCTTTATCACGACCGAAGAGAATACGACCTTCCCGAGCTAAACACGTCAACCCTGTGACTAAGCCTACCGTACCACCCTTAGTGATTTCAACCCAATCATTATCATCATCATCAACATTACGCAGTCCAGAAGTAGGCCTTGGCCGTGGCAAAGGCATAAGGCAGTTAAAGTTGATTGCTTAAACTCACCCCTACATCGTAAAGAAAAAAGGCCCTTATCAGGGCCACCCACATATCTCGAAAAGAAATACAATTTCAATTTGCCAATAACTCAAAAAAAAATAAAAATAAACCCCACCCATTTTTACCCTTATAGTACGTGCCTGTGTATGAGTGCGTGAGTGTAGCTTCTTATTTTAAAATCAAAACTCAAAGACTCTTACCTTATATCATTCATTTATTCTTTTCTCCATTTTTTACAATCCAATTCACAATTCACAAAACAACACTTTAATAAAAAGTTCATTGATTTCTTCTTTTCTCCTTGTTTAGTCTCTCTGTTTTTTGAATTTCTTCACCGTCACACTCTTTTCCTCTTCTTCCTCCTCGCTTTCTTCCCTTCTTTTTTTCGTCTCCTGTTTCTTTTTCTTCACCTGTCTGCTTTCTTCCTCTGAAGAATCCCTCTCTTCTTCTGAAGAATCCTTCTTTTCTTCTGACTCCTCTTGTTTCTTTTTTGGGCAATATGGAGACCAATGTCCTTTTTCTTTACAATAATAACAGGTATCTTTACTTTTGTCTTTTTTAGCTCCTGTTTTTTGACGGTCTGGACACTCTGAAGACCAATGCCCTTTCTTCTGACAGATATAGCAAGTATCTTGACTTTTATCTCGAAAGGAAGGAGAGTAGTCCGTAGGCTGGTCTGAAGAGAATTTTCTAATGACCCCTCGCAAAGCTCTGACGAAACGTTCCATCTGGTTAGTCTCTTCCATCGTTGTGCTCGGCTTGAGAGTGAAATGAATAGTGAAAGGACAAGACACACACCCTTTTATATACGCTGGTCTGCTATGACTATAAAGTAGTTCATGGTGTTTGAACTTGAGTCATTTGACTTTTTGCTTTCAAGATGAAACGATCCCATTCATTCGAGAAGAAAGAAGAAGAAAGTAAGAGGCAGAAACGTGATCTATCGCCTCGTACCAGGGCTGAAATATTGACACAAATTCATGCCAGTGATTTTGAAGAGGACATGAGTGAACCAGAATCCGAACCCTCTAAACCAAGTCCACCACCCTTTGTCAACCCTGAAAAGTACTATTCCATTCGAGAGACGGAAAAGCGCTCCTCTAGAAAATTTAGAACCACGGCTTACAAATACACGGTGAAGTTTAAAGATTTCAAGTCCGAAGTACCGTTAGAGAAAGCAGAAGGGTTCATCACCGGAGTGTGGGATTCTCTGCTCACTGCACTCAAGCGACAATGTCAACCCAAAGAAGACGATCGCTTGAGACTTTCCATACAACACGACGGTTTGAAATCCCCTGTTTGGATCGAGTTTAGCACCCCTGCAGAATTGACCGCTTCCAAAGTCATGGACAAGATTCAACACGTGCAACAATCTAATGACCAGTTTGACATCACCGATAAAAAAGCCACATTGGACATGACCCACGTCTCTCCTCCTCAAGGGACCGGACGCAAAAAGATGTTATTGGTGAACGACCTTCGCAGCATTAAGCGTAGCCTTGTCCAAATTCACAATCCTCATGACCAGATGTGTTTAGCCCGTGCCATCGTGGTGGGACGAACCTATGCCAACAAGAACGACACGGTAGAATGGAAAAGAGACTGGGAGAACATTCGACAATCGGACCGAGCCAAACAACGAAGTGAAGCAGAACTCCTGTTACGACAAGCTGGCATGTCCAAAGACACACCATGTGGCATTCCTGAGATGCAAAAATTGCAAGATGCCCTAGCTCCACGATACACTTTGAAAGTGCACCCTCAAGAAGTGCGCGGGTCTCTGTTGTTTCGAGGGCAAGATTTTAAGGACGGAAAATACATTCATGTTTATCATCACGATGACCATTTCGATACCATTACCAGTATCACCGGATTCCTGGGATACGGTTATTACTGTGAGAAATGTGACCATGGTTATAATAATCGAGAGCAACACAAGCATTGTGGATCGAAATGCTCAGGATGTTTGGCCTCTTCACCCTGTCTGAGCGAAGAACCAGTGCCTTGTTCCACTTGTCTGCGCACGTTTGTCAGCCCTACCTGTTACCAACAACATCTGAAAACGCAAGGTTCACAGCAGAAATGTGCTTGTCAACTCCTGAGATTGTGCCCTACGTGTGGACAAGGCATACGTACCAATAGTACCAAGGCACACGTATGTTCAGGAAAAAAGAAATGTCACATTTGTCACCACATCGTGGACTTGGAACACCAATGTTACGTGCAAAAATACCAGCCCCCACCAGAGAAAGAGGACGGTCACAAGAAGAAAGGCAATTTCATCTTTTTCGATTTCGAATGCATGCAAGAGACTGGCATTCACATTCCTAATTTCTGCGTGGCTCATCGAGCGTGCGAGAAGTGCATTCAAGAACCTATCTTCAGTCATTGCCCTCACTGCAGCAAGATTCCTGGAGGGCGTGAAAAAATCTTTCGGGGGCCAAACACGTTAGCCGATTTTGCCCAATGGGTCTTAGACCCCATCGACAAGACGTGGAGCCAAGAGGACATCGGACTTTACGGAGATTGTCATCGTCATGCCACGATGATGGCTCACAATTTCTCAGGATACGATGGACAGTTTCTTCTCAGATACTATACGGAACATGGCACCGAACGTCCTAAAGTGACTTTGAACGGAGCCAAAATCATTTTCATGCAAGTGGGACAAGTACAGTTTAAAGATTCGATGAGCTATTTGGCCATGCCTTTGAGTCGAATGCCTAAAACGTTTGGAATGACAGAAATGGCTAAAGGGTACTTTCCACACTTTTTCAATACGGAAGCCAATCAACACGCCGTTCTACCCCATTTACCTGAGGCTCACTATTACGACCCCGACAACATGCGTACCGAACAACGAGAAGCTTTCTACGCTTGGTACCAGGCTCATGCCTCTGACCCCTTCGACTTTCAGGAAGAAATGCTAAAGTATTGTCGTTCCGACGTGGACATTTTACGGCGTTGCTGTGGAAAATTTCGAGAACTGTTCATGGAACACGGAGGGGTCGATCCTTTGAAAGAAGCTTGCACCATTGCCAAAGCGTGTTCCTTAGTGTATCGACAACGATTCATGCCTGAAAACACCGTGGCTGTCATCAGCCCTCAAACGACCCACTATGTCAAGCGTCAATACTCGGTCAAAGCCCTACGTTGGTTACATTACTTGTGCGACAAGGAAGACAAGTGGATTCAGCATGCCCGCAACGGAGGGGGCGAAAAGACCATCGGAACGTATTCGGTCGATGGCTGGGACTTAGAAAACCCCAAGATCGTGTACGAGTTTAACGGTTGCTTATTTCACGGATGTCCCGTTTGTTATCCTGACCGTGGCACTAAAAATCAGTTTTTACAACGAACCATGGAAGACTTGTACCAGGACACTTGTCAGCGGCGCCTAAAGTTGGAACAGGAAGGATACCAAGTGGTGGAAATGTGGGAACACGAGTACGATCACCGTATGAAAACCGATCCCGAGTTTAAACGCCTCGTGGAAAGTTACCAGTTCATGGACCCGCTGAACCCGAGGGATAGTTTGTACGGAGGAAGGACCAATGCCACCTGTTTGCTGTACCAAGCCGACGAAGAGAACGGAGAAGAAATCAAATACTTGGACGTGTGTTCGCTGTATCCCTACGTGTGCAAATATTGTCGCTTTCCCGTAGGGCACCCGCAATTGTTCACGGAACACATCGACCTGGTCAACATTCGACAATACGAAGGCTTGATCAAGTGTAAAGTTTTGCCTCCCACGAACCTATACCATCCCGTCTTACCTCACCATTGTCAAGGCAAACTGATGTTTCCTTTGTGCCGTACTTGTGCCGAAACGTGCAACCAAGACCAGCCTTGTCATCACAGCCAGGAAGAACGGGCCTTGACGGGAACCTGGGTCAGCGTAGAATTGTTCAAAGCTCTGGACATGGGATACCAACTGTTAGAAGTGTACGAAATTTGCCACTTTCCCAAGACACAACAATACCACAAGGGTGACCCTACTCAGAAAAGCATTTTCGCAGACTACGTGGATGCCTTTTTGAAACTGAAGCAAGAAGCCAGCGGCTATCCTTCCTGGTGTCACACTCCCGAAGACCAAATACAATTCAAAGAGAAATACTACGAACAAGAAGGCATCACTTTAGACCACATCGAGAAAAACGAAGGCAGGCGATCGTTTGCCAAAGTGATGTTAAATTGCTTGTGGGGTAAAATGGCACAACGCCCGTGTTTACCCAAGACGGAATATTTGACAGAACCTTCCCGCTACTTTCAGATGATTCACGACAAAACCAAATTCATGAAACACGTGGACGTCGTTCGCGAGGATTTGATCTTAGTCAATTACGAAGAAGATCTGGACTTTGTACAAGACGACCCCTTTGGAAATGTCATCATTGCGGCTTACGTGACAGCCCATGCTCGCTTAAAATTGTACGAAGCTTTAGAACTGTTAGAAGAACGCGTCCTGTACTTTGACACGGACAGTTGCATTTACATCCATCACCCGATTCAACATCACCCTGACATCGAAGGAGACCGTTTAGGAGCCTGGACAGACGAGCATCCCGACGACAAGATTCTAAGTTTCGTCAGTGGCGGTCCCAAAAATTACGGCTACGAATACCGGGACAAACAAGGAGAAGTGCACACGACGTGCAAAGTGAAAGGACTGACTCTGAATCATCGCACCAGTCGTGTGGTCAACTTTGGGGTATTGAAAGAAGCCTTGCAATCGAAAGAGGATGGAAACTTTAAAGTGACCACTTACCAACCGAACAAGATTGTACGTTTACCCACTCACCACATCGTCAGTCGACCTTTGGAAAAAGTTTATCAAATCGTGTACCAGAAGCGAGTTCGACTTCCCAATCATTTCACCTTACCGTACGGTCACGTCGGTATTGGTCTGTATATAAAAAGGAACCCTAGGCAAGATCGATAGTTCATTGTGACTACCAAGACCGAGCAAACAAGATGAATACTTTGAAAGAGACATCGTTCCAGTTTGGGGATTGTAAAAAAGTTGTATCTTCCTCTAGTGTGACTAATATTGGATGGATAAGACCCATGCATTGCGACGGAAAATGTCCGGAAGGAAACTGCGATTGTCCATGTGGTTACCATTGTAATTGCGTCACGGAGTTTGCAGACGAGTGCGATTGTGAGCCTTGCGATGGATACGATGCTGTACGTTGTGACCTGAGCGATGCCGTAAAGCATCATGGGAACTTTAGTGCCCCTACCCCTATCATGGAAAGTGATGCTGTGCGTGTCAAACCTGTCGGATGCGAAAGTGATGCCGCTCGTCCTCTTGGACATTTTACTGGGTTTCGTTTTAAAGGGGAATGTTCACCTTCACGTCTACCCCCCTACGGATGTCATCCAGCCTTGAGCAAACTCCTACCCATGTCACTCAACCCTCATCGAAACGAACCTGTGAAAAACGAATATTCGTTTCCTGTGCGTTTGTCGGAATACTGCGACTTTGAAAATCGTCTTCAATCGTTCAAAGGAAAATGGCCAAAGTATCTGGGAGGACCGACCCCCGAAGAATTAGCCAGAGCCGGATTTTT
This sequence comes from Sinohyriopsis cumingii, assembly GCA_028554795.2. Taxonomy (NCBI): domain Eukaryota; kingdom Metazoa; phylum Mollusca; class Bivalvia; order Unionida; family Unionidae; genus Sinohyriopsis; species Sinohyriopsis cumingii. The sequence continues at coordinate 121,040,112 of CM068827.1, forward strand.
CTACTTGGGCGAAGGAGATAAAGTCAGGTGCTTCAGTTGCGATGTGACACTTCACCACTGGGAACCGCAAGATTCGGCCTACATAGAACATGCTCGATGGTCACCGAATTGTCATTACTTACCCTTAGTGGGACCGAGACATTGAAGTAACTTCTTACCATAATAATCTGTTCATGGATACTTTACAAGAGAACATTCGTGCTTTGCCTGTGGAGTTGAGAGAACGCATTTACCGAGAGCTGGTCAAAATACAAGTGAAACGTAAAGAACAATTGCATCCGTTACGTCACCGGTGTTTGAACCACTGGTACCTGAAGGCTATACAAGGATTGATTCAATTGAAAGTGTTCCATCGGACAGACATTGATCAACGATCCTCTAGTTTTAAAAAGGATTGGTTTGGTATGGACGATTCTACCTACATCATTGTAAACGTACTGCATCGAATTCCAGAGGAAGAGTTAACGAATTACCAACATCTTGAACACAATGTCAACTTAGTGAAAGAGGAAACTTCTGAACGAATTGTCATGTGTAGATTAGTGACTCAACGATTTAAATTTGACACTGAAGTGAAACCATGTTTGTGCAAAGAGTACATTTCTTGTGTCAGACCAAAGAGGAGTTAGTATGACCTATTCATGGATACTTTGCTAGAGAACATTCGTGATTTGCCTGTGGAGTTGAGAGAACGCATTTACCGAGAGCTGGTGAAAATACAAGTCAAACGTAAAGAACAATTGCATCCGTTACGTCACCAGATCTTTAACCACTGGTACCTGAATGGTATAAGAGAACTGATTCGTCAGAAATTGTTTCAGTGGTCAGACCTTGTTCAACACTTTGAGTTAGTGAATGATCGAAATGTTCATTATTTTGGTTACTTCGAGATTCACCTACAGCAATACATTGAGGAAGACAAGTTAAAGGATTATCAACATATTTTACGTGGAATCTACTTAGAGGAAGAGGAAACTTCTAAACGAACTCTGAAGTTTCGGTTACAGTATGCAAGATTTAGATTCCCTACTGGAGAACGAAGATCTCTGGCTAGAAAGTACGTGTATTGTTTCCGAAACAAAGAGACTATAAAAACAGGCTGCCATGCCACGACTTATGTCACATGTCATCCAACAGATTCCGTGGAAGGAACTCAATGACCATATTCAAACCGTGGATCATTACCATCGATTATTACAAGAACTGTATCCATTCAATTTGGGACGACAAGTGGTGTGTGTCTTAGTGACTTGTTTTCTGGGATTTCGTTTACCAGCCGATTCTTTGTGGACTCTTTACGATCAGTACTTACCACCTCCATGGCCTTAAATGGTCACGAAAAACTCCTTTTGCTCAAAGCCTTGCGGTTTCATCTGGATACTTCTCGACCTCTACGGGAAAAAAAGATTCGTCAACTTTTAGCTACCCAAGACGTGTATGACGATGTGTGTGTAGCTTGTGACTTACATCCCCACTGGACAGATGTCCGTGCCTGGAAAGAATGGGATTTTGAGGCTTGGACCCAAGAAGTGGCCCAGTATGCACGAGAGTTGTTCAAGGAAAAAAGTTACTTTTCAACCCGTGTTAGTGACGGTGCCAGAAGAACCCGTCACCCAGGACAGGACTGTCGTGGACAGACCTGAAAGACCCTTTCGGGAGGACACTTGTGTGACCTTACCCTCTGTTGAACTGGTTAGAACATTACCCAAAAGATGTGATTGTTGTACAGACACTTGTGTTTATTCCACGTTCATCGTTATCATGTGCCTTTTATCCTTGTACTTAAGCCTTTGGCTTTTACGTATTTTTGTCTTTCGTATTCATGTTTGATAAAAAAACATTCAATAAACGTGTTCTGAAAAAGTATATAAACTCTTGTCTTGTTCGTTTTCGTGTCACAAGTGACATTTCTCACACCATGGCTACCTCTGCTGTCTCTGCTCCCTCTTCCTCTACTGTCAAAGTCATCGACGAACACTTAGATCGTGCCAGTTGGGAGGCTTTGTATCTTCGCCATCCCTTTAACATGCTCATTGCTGGACCTAGCGGTTCAGACAAAACCGAATTCGTCAAACGTTTGATCGAACATAAACATCATTTGATCGATCGGCCACCTCAACGGATCGTGTGGTGTTACAAAGAGTGGCAATCGGCGTACAGCCTCTTGCGAGAAAGTCAAGGCGATTCCATCGTGTTTGTGGAAGGCATTCCTAAAGAAGACGACGGCATCGTCTCTGACTCCCGTCAAACCCATTTGGTCATTTTCGACGACATGTTAGGAGAAGACGAAGAAGAAATTAAATTGTGGTTCACGCGCAAAGGGCATCACCGTAATGCCAGTGTCATTTACATCACCCAAAATTTGTTTCAACAAAGTAAAGCCCATCGCACCATCAGTCTCAATGCGCATTACGTGGTCTTGTTTAAAAGCCCTCGAGATAAATCGCAAGTGCAAGTCTTAGCCAAACAGTTAGGAACGCCTTGGCTGACTCAGGCGTACGACGATGCCACTCAAACGCCACACGCCTATTTACTCGTCGATTTGAAACCTACGACCCCCGAGGATTTGCGATTTCGTACCCACTTGTTTCACCACTGGTGCCAAGACGGAGGGCCTGTCCTGTACACGTCTCCGTCCTCGACTTCATTTCACTCCCCATCAAAAAATCTATAAAAACCTCAGACCCTTTTTCGTCTGTCTCACACAGTGTGAACATGACGTCCCTTCAGTCGCATCTTCCCGTCAAATTGATTCGTGCCTTGTATGGCATCAGTCGAGAAAAAGATCCACAAACACGAGCCCGTGTCTTAGAAGCTAGTCTCAAAGAAGTCTTACGATGGTTCACGGTGACGACACGTCAATTACTCCAAGGAATCATTCAGATTCCTCATCAAACCAAACGCTTTTTCGATCGAAACAAAGTCGCTTTGGTCCAACTGGCCGATCCCCGCATCGACACTCAAACCAAAAAACAAATCATTTTGAAACCTGGAGGGAGCGGTACTCTAGGAGGGGTCATCATTCGCTCACTCTTAAGATGGGATCCTAATGCCCCCAAAGTTATCCCCAAGACAAAAGTCCAACGAAGCCCCAAGAAGAAAAAGAAAAAGACCAGGTCCCCAAGAAGAATAACTTCTCCAGTGGCAGGACCCTCCTCTTACCAGACACCACCACCCCGGAAAAAGAAAAGAAGCCCCCAGAAAAAGAAACAGAGAAAAAGTCCCCAGAAAAAGAAAAGTCCACAGAAGAAAACTAGTCGCAAGAGAGGCACTTCGGCCAGGACGCAACCTTACACTCGCAAACCACGACCTGCCACGGCAGTGACTGCGTCTCCGGCATCCTCACGTTCATCCACTTCTCCGTTGATGACACCCAGAACTGAAGAGTACTTGGAGACGTTGATCACACCAAGAACATCTCCGTTGATGACCCCCAAAAGAACTTCCCCAGTGGCAGGACCCTCCAATTTAGTGGCAGTGGCTGCTGCTCACAAAGTACCTTCTCCCAAAATCAAAGTCCAAGAAAGATCGGGCATGTTACAAAGTTTACTGGATTTGTCCAAGCAAGAACTGGCTCGATTTAGTCCGTTGCGTACCCCTGCACGACGTGTCATGCCTGTCCTCAAACTGATAAAACGTAAAGACAATCAGTGGCGACGCGTTCCAGTATAAAAAGAGCCTGTGACCAAGTCGGGGTATCAGTGAACTTGTAAAAAAGATGTCACCTCCAAGAAGCCACAAAAGAAAGAGACAAAGGCAGACGCGTCATCTGACAAAGCGCTTAGCCAAGCATCGACATTACCCTAAGAAAAGACACAGTCGTTCCAAGAAAAAGAGGCGTCAACAAATGGGAGGATTCCTTGGTGATTTTGGGAAAAACATTGTCACCTTTATGACAAAGCGATAGTCCCAAAAAAAAGATAAAAGGGCGTGCGTTAAGTCATCGACGTTAGTGTCTGTTCGGTGAATGTCCCGGAACCCACAAGTAAAAAATGTCACCCTCCAGAAAACCCCAAGGAAAGAAAAGGAAAGGACTGCCACCACGTTTAGCTAAACATGGGGACCTGTTATCTGTCCTGTCCAAAGCTTCTTCACCCCTACGAAAAAAACTCATTCAAACGGCCTCCAAAGAGGTCATCGATACCGTGTGCGAATGTTGTTTGAACGTTTTGAAAGGCACGATCCCTTTGTCCAAACACCAGAAACAATGCTTAGGCAAACATCGTCACGTTCTTCGCCAAATGGTTCAAAAGAAAATTCCCATTCGTCAAAAAAAGAAGATGTTGGTTCAACGTGGAGGCATTTTGCCTCTCTTGTTAGGCCCCATACTGAAAGGAGTCTTAGGAACCATGTTGGGAGGACTGGTGGGAGCAAGATAAAAAGGCCTCGGAAGTTCCAAGATCTCAGAATCGACCCCTGACAACCCCATGGAAGGACGAAAACTAGCTTTAGTGCCTTACAAACGATGGATGGAATACCATCGGTGGCAAGAACAACGCACCCCGCATTTACCTCCCAATCCCCATTTGAGCGAGATGTCCCAGTTACAACACGAATTGCAATCCTTGATGGATCGCCAAGATTTGTCCGAAACAGAAAAATCGCAAAAGTACGGTCAACTCTTGCAACGACTGCAACTCTTTCACCAGAAAGCTTTAGACGAAACAGCTCTACCCACTTTGAAAGATTTTAAGACCTTGATGAAAAGTCCAGCACCATCACCAGTACCAGTACCAGTACCGGTACCAGTGGTCAAGACAGAAAAAGGAAAAGAAGAAGAAGAAGAAGGGTTTCAAACTCCACCAGAAAAAGTACGCAAGTTAACAACACCACCTACCTCCAGAATTGGATGGATTAAAAAGATGATGGCCACCCCTTCTTCCTCACAAGAGAAAAAGAAAGTGAACACAGAAGTGAAACAAGAACCGATATCCCCTGCTCAGACATCCTCCTCTTCGACACCTATTGCCGGTCGCACACGCAAAGCCTTGCAATCCAAGAAAATACCCCAAGAGAAAAAGAGTAGCCTCTTCCAAGAGTGGGTGCCTTATTAAGACACCAATCAACACAAAAAAAATGGAAAAAGTCTTAGCTAGCATTTACTACGATCCCTCGCATCCTGCAGGTTACGCAGGAGTTCAAAAATTGTATCGTGCTGCCAAAACGCGAATGAAAAGTCTCCGTTTACCTCAAGTTGCAACGATGGTTACAAGAACAAGCTACCTACACTTTGCACAAACCCATTCGACGCAAGTTTGCCAGAAGTCGCACCCGAGTGGAAGGCATCGATCATCAATGGCAAGCCGATTTAGCCGATGTCTCTCATTTGGCCAGCTACAATCGTGGCTACAAATATCTGTTTTGTGTCATCGACGTCTTTTCCAAATTTGCCTGGGTCGTGCCCTTGACTTCCAAATCCAGCAGCGAGTTAGTGCGAGCCCTGCAACGAGTGTTGAAACAAAGTGGCCGTCACCCTCTTCGATGGCAAACGGACAAAGGCACCGAATTTCTGAACCAAGCTTTCCAAAAAGAATTAAAGAAACGTGACATTCATTTTTTTACCACCGAGAATCCCGAAACCAAAGCCAGCATCGTGGAGCGTTTTCAACGCACTTTGAAAGAACGCATGTGGAAATATTTTACGCATCACCACACTCTGAAGTACATCGACATCTTACCGCACCTGGTGCAAGCGTACAACCAATCTTACCATCGAAGCATCGGACGTGCCCCGCAAGACGTGACTCCCGACAATGAAGTGTTGGTGTTTGAGCGTCTGTTCGGTACGTCCCCGACGAGGGCTGTCCCCAAGAAAAGTGGAGAGTTGACCGTAGGAGATTGGGTGCGCATTGGCAAAACCAAACGCACTTTCGACAAAGGTTACTTACCTAACTGGACAACCGAATTGTTTCGCGTCACTGGACGAGTACATGGCCGTCATCCTGCCGTCTATAAATTGGAAGACATGAACGGAGAAGTACTCAAAGGAACGTTTTATTTGCCCGAGTTACAACGTGTCACCAAAAAAGAAGACGACGTGTACGACATCGAAAGCATTCTCGAACGCAGAACCCGTAAAGTGGGCAAACGACGTGTCAAAGAAGTCAAAGTACGTTGGAAAGGATATCCACCCAGTTTCGATTCTTGGATCGACGCTTCGCAAGTCATCGACTATAAAAAGAAGAAGTGACCATCATGCCCTTTCACACAGCAGCAGACGCAGCTACGTCAACCACTCCTCCTTCCCCTAGTTCTTCTGTGCAAGATTTACAAAAACAACCCTTGTGGGTGTGGTGTGGAGAACGTGTGCCTAAAACGCAAATCGTCTTTTTCTGCCAAATCTTCGTGGTGTATTGTGTCATCGGGGCAGCCATCGCCAATTTGAGTTTGCAACAAGGAGACAAACAATTGTGGACCATTTTATTGAGCAGTTGCATCGGTTACCTGCTTCCTAATCCCTCCCTGAAATTCACCTCGAACGGGAACCCCGGGAACCTTGTGTCCAGTGCCAGTGCCAGTCACCACTTCAATCACAACCAGAACCCCATTTTAGACGGAGACACGCCTCTGACGTCCACTAACCCCTCGGACAGCCACAGAACTCTGGAATTATGAGTCACCAAAACCAATTTTACTTAACCTTACCCAGTGACAGTTCCATGGAGGTGTTTCCCAAGAACACGTTGTGCTGTTACACGGCCAAATTACCTCAAGCCATCCCCTTAGATCACGAAGCCCATTGGGAAGTGGCTTTAGTAGAAATGATTCACCCGACCCAAGTCCTCAATGTCATTGCCCAGCAAAATTGGTTTAAGGTGGAAGTTCATGACGAGCAATTGCAACAGGAGTTGGATAAGAGAACCATATCTGACATTAAAGACTATGATGACAAAACTAAAACGACCACCTACCACTTGTCCATTCTCCCAGGCTATTATTTCAGTGGTCATCATTTGGTCAGCGCCATAACCTCCAGGTTTAATGGCGTGTTTGGGAAAGCTTTTGAGATTGTCAAGAACAAAAGTGTCACCATAGAGTACCACAAAGTAGCTCGTCGCTTCTTGATGAAATTTGAGCGGCCTAAAATCGTGTCCATTGTATTTTGTCCTGAATTGTTTGACATGTTGGGCGGGGACATGGAGATGAGGAAGAAAGTAGAAAAAGAGAAAGGCGAATTACCCATCATTTCTGACAACGTGACGTTTGGCCAGTATTTTCGTACCCCGGTAGAACTGAACCAAGGACTGAATTTGATCTTTGTGTATTCCGATGTGGTGGAGTACAACGTGGTGGGCCACACCTCCGTGCCGTTACTGCGTGTCATTCCTTTCAAAGTGGATTCTGCCACGAACGCTGACGAGGAAGGTGGAAACACTTACCACGTCCACCGCGAATTTGTCCATCCTCACTATTTGCCGGTCAGCAAGTCGTATTTGGACACGGTCAACATTACTATAAAAGGAGATCTGGGACAAAATATTCCATTCACCAAAGGAAAAGTCACGGTGAAACTCCATTTTCGAAAACGGTTCTCTCACGACTCGTAAGTAAGTCATGTATCCAGTGTACCAAGGGGTGGCTCGACAGCGAGGACACGGTTTAGGAGACATGTTAAAATCGGCCTTTCGTTCGGTGGCCCCAGTGTTGAAACCGATGGTGACACGCGGATTGCACGCCTTGAAAGATGCGGCACTGACGCAAGGCAAAGAATTTCTCCAAAATGTCATCATCGACAAACAAAACCCTAAAGAAGCCTTCATGAGGGCAGGCAAAAATGTCTTGCTGCAAACGGGCAAAGACATTTTGGGCCGACGAGACACACCTATAAATGCCCTGCACGCTACCGAGTCAGGCATTCAGCAAGGACAAGGTAGAAAGAGACGACGAAGAAGAAAACACCCTTTCACCAGACTTCAAGCGAGAAAAGCCAAGAAAAGAAGAACCGTTCGAGACTTAGACGTTTTCGATTATTGAGAAAGAACAGAACAAAATGATGCACCGAGAGTCTTGCGCTTGTTCCAAGACGGAACTGGATCTGTTTGCCATGCCCCCCACCATGATGACCATGCAAGAATCCCAGTGGGTGGAATTTCACCCCGTCTCCTCACTGACCGATTCCGCTCCCATCGAGTTTGAAATCAAGGGACAGCCCGAAGATTACATCGATCTGAATAGCAGTTACTTGTACTTGAAAGTCAAAGTTCTAGATAAGGATAATGGTGAAGTAACAGACACTGAGAATATAGCTCCCGTCAACAATTTCATGCATTCCTTGTTCAGCTCAGTGGACTTGTACTTGAACAACAAACTGGTCAGCAGCAGCATGGATACTTACCCTTACCGTGCCTACCTGGAAAATCTCTTGACGTACGGAACAGATGCCAAGACAAGTCATCTCAATGCCTGTGTGCTGTGGGTAGATGACGAAGCGGGCAAGTTTGACGCAACTGACAATGACGGCTTTGAGGCAAGACGAAGCAAAATCCTAAAAGAAAAGAGTTTAGAACTGATGGATCGTTTGCATTTGGACATGTGGTTGCAAGAGAAATATTTGCTAAACGGGGTCAATCTTCGCTTGAGACTGAATCGTAGCAGTACCGCTTTCCATTTGTTGGCTGATGCTGATGCTACTAAGACTGGCAATCCTAAAAGCACAATTTTAGAGGCCAAACTCTACGTACGACGCGTGGAAGTGTTACCCAAAGTGGGTAACGACATCAGTCAAACGTTGAGCAGAACGACCGCCAAGTATCCCATACGACGCGTAGAAGTGAAAACCTTCACCATTCCTGCTGGACAGCATTCCATGACCGAAGATCATCTGTTCCAAGGACAGTTACCCAAACGTTTAATCCTTGGTATGGTCTCGAATTCAGCCTTCAACGGAGCCTTCGCTCAAAATCCTTTCAACTTTCATCACTTCAACGTAAAGAAAATCGAAGTCAGTCGTGATGGCAAGACCTTGTGTACCCGACCTTTCGAACCTGACTTTGCCAACAACAATTACTTGAGATCGTACTTGTCCCTGTACGAAGCTACCGGTCAGTTAGGAACCAACACCAGTCACGGCATTGAGTACAACGAATATGCAGGAGGCTATGCTTTGTGGGCTTTCGATTTCACTCCAGACCAAGGCAGCGACGAGGGACATTTCCACCCTATAAAATCTGGCCAGATTCGTGTGGAACTTCAGTTTGCAGATAAACTATCAGCAACAGTGAACGTCATCCTGTATGCAGAATTCGATAATACCATAGAAATCAACAGTTTGAGAGAAGTCATTCTAGATTATTAGAAGTCATGGAAGACTGTTATCCCTCTTTACCTAGTGAAGAAACTTGGGACATAAAATGTGAGGAGACTGTGGAAGAAGAAGTGATCATGATGAAATCGAGATGGCCAGAACAAGAAGCCCATTTAGTCTCCTGTTTTGCCAAACACTTGGTCGACAAAATGACGGAATTGATCAAGAAAAATTGCTATGGATGTCAAAACGATCATCCCAGTCAAATTCAACACGATAAATGCCTGATGTTGAGTCAAGAAGAAAAATTGGACGAGTATCTGGACGAAGCTTGGAGTCTCATCTCGAACAAAGACGTGTTGCACCAGTGGTATAAAGACTTGCGTGAACATTCTTGTCCACCATTAACCACTCAAGAGATCCATCGTATCGAAGCTCTCCTGAATCAGAGTGAGGAAACAGAACGAATAACCGTTTATTCGTCAGACATTTTCAAGCAAAAAGTCAGGATCGAATTGACGACTTATTATTACCTGTGAAGAAGAAAACAAACACAAATCAATGGATACCTGGGAACTTTATTACCTTTTGAACCACAGTTCGTATACGTCTTCTTGGAATCCTGTCGTCTGTGCTAAAGATGAACTCCCTCATCGCAAACCTAAAGACCGTCAAGCTTACGTGATCAACACGGACGACAGTCATCTCCCAGGAACCCACTGGGTAGCCGTCTACTTTCCTCAAGAAGGATGTGTGGAATATTTCGATTCGTACGGATTGCCCCCTTTGGAAGACGATATCATCGACTTTATGAGAAGAAATGCTCAAACCACCCGATTCAATAACGTGAAATTACAAGGCACAGATTCCTTGGTGTGTGGACAATATTGTGTGTATTTTCTGCATCATCGCAGCCTGGGCTATTCCTTAGAACATTTAGTGACTCATTTTGATCCTCGTTCTTCTTCTAGAAATGATGTGAAAGTAGATCGATGGTTTTGTGACCATTATGCTTATCTTTTGTCTCAAGCTAGGAAATGTAGTGTCCATCAATGGCCTAATGATTTCCAACAGTGGAAATCACAATTTCATTCACAACGTTGTCAGCCTTGTTTAAAGTAGATTGTCCATTGAGAAAAAATGTTAGTGATTTGAAAAAAATGGTTTGATGTTATAGTGTTGGATTATTGTTAAAAAATGTTAGAGTTGTTGTTTAGTGTTAAGTGATTTTTAAATAAAAAATGTTGTGTTTTGAAAAAATGCTTTTGTCTTTTGTTTAGCTATAAGAATGTTGAATTGATGCTCTTTCATTTCTTACTATCCCTCTCATGACAATCACTGAACGTTGCGAATCGAAAACCGTGTGGGGGATGTTTTCCTTCACGTCCGCGCTTTCACTATAATAACCGGGGTTGTTTCCAGTCTAGCCATCCATTGTCGACTCATCCTCCTAAGAAGATGTGCTCCAAACTAGCTAAGCTCAACGAAGCCTACGTGAATTTGCATAGGGTCAGACACAGTCTGATACCGAAGCCAGAAGAAATAGAGAATGTGAGAATGTTAAAAATCACTGAAGACCTGATAGAAGAGCTCTTCAGAGAAGAAGTGAACAGGGAGAAAGAAAAATGGACGGAGAAGTACAGACTTCAGAGACAGCAGCAACAGCAGCAACAACAGCAACAGCAGCAACAACCTGAACCTGACAGAGGCTTTGTCGATTGTCGTATCGACACCAAAGAGTTCTTCTTCTCTTTCCGAAGAAGCAGACCTATCGCCAGAAAGTCTATCCTCAGAGGACATCGCATTCTTAGAAACTAAAAAAGAATGCCATAGCAAACAAAAAAAACAGCCCTTTTCAGGGCTACCCCAATACTCTAGAAAAGAAGTAACGATCGATTTGCCAATGTGTGTAGGTAGAGTAGTGTGAAAATAAACACTAACTCTTTTTAAAAATGTGAGGGTATGTGTTGGTGTGTTTGTGTTTGTAAGAGCTCAAGTAAGTTGGTTTGGATAGTAGATTAAAATGATATCTTTTCTTAGTGTTTGAGGTGTATATTTGGAGTTAAATTGAATTGCTTTGTGTATGTGGATAGTCTATTGAAGTGATTTATAAAAAAATTTTAAAATAGTGATGGGTAGCATAAAAGAGTAAGTGAGTGTTTCTTTTAGGTCCGCGTTGTTGTTTTTTTTGGTCATGATCTAGGTAAGATGAATTTTATGTTATTAGGGGGATGTTTTCCTTCACGTCCGCGCTTTCAGTATAAATTGAAACTCGTTCGGCAGTCCAGCTACCCTTGTTGATTGATCAACACCAAAAAATGAACACGAGACTTGAGAAACTGTTGGAGCTTCATGTGCATCTGGAATATGCCAGGCGCATATTAAATGAACTGGCCGCGGAAGCCATTGTCGAGGAGGGAAGGATAAGAGAGGAGGAAAGAAGAAACAAAGAAGAGGAGGAGAGAAGATATAAAGAAGAAGAAGAAAGAAGATATAAAGAGGAAAGAAGAAACAAAGAAGAGGAGGAGGAAAAGGAGAGAAGAAAAAATTTCAAAATCCCAGAGAGCGAAAATTGGGATTCTGAAGCGACATATCCTACCTCTGCTCTCTCCCCCCAAAAGGTAAAAAGTAACTGGGGGATAAGATGCGTATGTGGCGCCAGGCCTGGAAGGTGCCACCATTAACCAGGTGCCCATGAAGTTCCAAACAAAACAGCCCTTTTCAGGGCTACCCAATACTCTAGAAAAGAAATAACTATCGATTTGCCAATGTGTGTAGGTAGAGTAGTGTGAATATAAACACTAACTCTTTCTTTAAAAAATGTGAGGGTCAGTGTTTGTGTGATTGTGAGTTTGTGTTTGTAAGTGATAAAGTAGATTATGGGTTTCTTTATTGTTTCTTAGCAAATGGGGAGAGTATAGTTTGGGTTATATTATATGAAATGAAATGAAAAAGTAGGGGATGTTTTCCTTCACGTCCGCGCGTTGTTGGGTCATGATCTAGGTAAGATCAATTTTATGTTTTTTAGGGGGATGTTTTCCATCACGTCCGCACTTTCAGTATAAAACTAACAGTGTTGGCCATTGGAGCTCATTCTACGGAATAAGCAAACAAGAAGATGCCAGCAGCTTCAGCTTTATACAACGATCTTATGGGAAGTTGGTATTGGATGGTAGATGGATTGAGTGTAGCAGAAAGGGTTGAACAGGAATGGAGGTATGAAGTGACAAAAGACTTCGTCACAAGACAAGTAAAGAGCCTGCACTTAGCCGTAAACATCGTGAAAGAAATGATAGAGGATGAGGAGAAGAGAATCAGAGGTTTAATTAACCCACCGTATGTCAAAGTGGGTAAGTTAAAAGAAGCAATAGATCATGTGACAAGTGCAAGGTGCTTTTTAGAAGACGTTGTAGAATGGACAGATTGGTGTTTAGCAAAGTGGGGGTTAGAAAAACTTAAGAAAGCTGAAGAACTAATGAGGAATGTGCTGACCAAAGAGGTCAAGAAGATCAAAGAAAAGTGGTCCAATGAAAGAAAAGACGAAGAAAATAGAAGAAAAAAGGATGAATTCGAAAAACTGAACAAAAACTGGATGAAAATCCAAGAGAAGTTCCGGGCCATGGGTCACCCGGACTGGCTGCCGGAAACAGAAAAGAAGAAGAAGAAAGGAATGATGGACAAATTAAGAAGATGTTGGAAAAAGTTAAGAAGATAAAAGAAGAAGAAGAAAAACCCAAAGGTCCTTTTCAGGGCCAGCCATATATCTCGAAAAGAGATAGCCTTTCCATTGCCTACCCCTTTTTTTATTTTATTTTTTTTATAAAAAAATAGAGACCCTCCCTGTTTCAATTTTACATAGACCCTATACAGTCCCAAGGGTTTATGTCCATGTTAAATTTACATAGACCCTATATTGTCCCAGGGTTTTTGGCCATGTTAATTCCCATAGACCCTATATGTTCCCACGATTTTTCTCCATGTTAAATTTACATAGACCCTATATTGTCCCAGGGTTTTTGGCCATGTTAATTCCCATAGACCCTATATGTTCCCACGATTTTTCTCCATGTTAAATTTACATAGACCCTATATGTTCCCAAGGGGGTCTGTAATGATAAATCCCATAGACCCTATAAGATCCCCATTAACTACTGACGTGAATCAGTACCATAATGGTTCAAGATCACGTGATATGAACATTGCAGCGCCCATGGAAAAACAAATTGGTATTGGTTTTATCGCTGGATCGGGAAACATTTAACACTGAATGTGGCGATTAGATCTATGTTAAGTGTAATAACCATGAAATAGGTATGTATAAATATGTAATTATTCAAATTAAAATGAAGGTGTTGGTGCACAACTCAAAATAATTTCATAGTGATTCATTGGTGTTATTAATATAGAAAGTACATTTAATAAATACGTGTAATTTAGTAAAGCTTAGTTTTGATTGCTTACGTGGTAAAATGCATATACGACCAGAGGTATTATAGAAGTAATACTTAACTAAAAACTATACATAAATACAATGTTAAAAAGAGGAAAACGTTGGTGATTTAGGATGAAATAGAGGTTGTAGATCGCTAGATAAAGCAGTACATTGACACGATCACAAATCCATCCATTGCTTTCCAACTCAGGACATTTACGAGTTATGGGTTATTTTTATGCAATTGAAATGAGCATTCATTATCATATAATATTATTAAGAATCATATCAACAGCCCCTAATTACTGATAGGAACAATTATGCATGAAACTGGTTGTAAATCTAATTCTGAAAGTAAGATTATGTAACTATTTCAGAATTTATAGGGTAACCATATATAATAAGTATTTATAATGTAACCATATACAATAAGAATTTATAGGGTAACCACATACAGTAAGTATTTACAGGATAACCACATACATTATGTATTTACAAGTTAACCATATGCAATTAATTTGTATAGGGTAACCATATACAATAAGTATTTATAGGGTAACCACATACATTGAGTATTTACAGAGTAACCATATGCAATAAGTATTTATAGGCTAACTATATAAAAAAATTATTTATTAGGTAACCATATACAATAAGTATTTATATGGTACCCATATACAATAAGTGTTTATAGGATAACCATATATAATAAGTATTTACAGGGTAACCATATACATTGAGTAATTATAGGGTAACTATATAAATAAGTATTTACGGGGTAACCACATACATTATGTATTTACAAATTAACCATATGCAATTAATTTTTATAGGGTAACCATATATAATAAGTATTTATAGGGTAACCATATATAATAAGTATTCATAGGGCAACCATATACAATAAATATTTATAGGGAAACCATATACAATAAGTATTCATAGGGTAACCATATGCAATAAGTATTCATAGGGTAACCATATGCAATAAGTATTTGTTAGGTAGCCATATAGAATAAGTATTTATAGGGTAACCATATACAATAAGTATTTGTAGGGTAACCATATACAATAAATATTTATAGGGCAACCATATACAATAAATATTTATAGGGCAGCCATATACAATAAGTATTCATAGGGCTACTATATACAATAAATATGTATAGGGCAACCATATACAATAAGTATTCATAGGGTAACCATATACAATAAGTATTTGTTAGGTAGCCATATAGAATAAGTATTCATAGGGTAACCATATACAATATACCGCTCCCGTGGCCTAGTGGTTAGAGCGTCCACCTCGGATACGGGAGGTCGTGGGTTCGATCCCCGGCCGAGTCATACCAAAGACTTACAAAAATGGTACTAACAGCTGCCTCGCTTGGCACTCAGCATTAAGAGGTTAGTGTTAGGACTGGTCGGCCTGGTGTCAGGATAATGTGACTGGGTGGGACATCATGCTACATGTCTGCGGCTTGATGCCCATGTGCTAGACATCACTATAAACTGCCACACTGCGGACATCGTAGCGATATGACTGAAAAATTGTTAAAGCTACGTTAAAAATCCAAATCACACACACACCATATACAATACAATATTTATAGGGTAACCATATACAATAAGTATTTATAGGGTAACCATATAAAAAAAATTATTTATTAGGTAACCATATACAATAAGTATTTATATGGTACCCATATACAATAAGTGTTTATAGGATAAAAATATATAATAAGTATTTACAGGGTAACCATATACATTGAGTAATTATAGGGCAACTATATAAATAAGTATTTACGGGGTAACCACATACATTATGTATTTACAAATTAACCATATGCAATTAATTTTTTATAGGGTAACCATATATAATAAGTATTTATAGGGTAACCATATACAATAAGTATTTGTTAGGTAGCCATATAGAATAAGTGTTTATTAGGTAGCCATATAGAATAAGTATTCATATGGTAATCATATACAATAAGTATTTGTAGGGTAACCATATATAATAAATATTTATAGGGCAACCATATAAAATAAATATTTATAGGGCAACCAGATACAATAAGTATTCATAGGGCAACCATATACAATAAATAGTTATAGGGCAACGATATACAATAAGTATTCATAGGGTAACCATATGCAATAAGTATTTGTTAGGTAGCCATATAGAATAAGTATTCATAGGGTAACCATATACAATAAGTATTCATAGGGTAACCATATACAATAAGTATTTGTAGGGTAACCATATATAATAAATATTCATAGGGCAACCATATACAGTAAGTGTTTATAGGGTAACCATATGCAATAAGTATTTATAGGGTAACTGTATATAATAAGTATTTACAGGGTAACCATATACATTGAGTAATTATAGGGTAACTATATAAATAAGTATTTACGGGGTAACCACATACATTATGTATTTACAAATTAACCATATGCAATTAATTTTTATAGGGTAACCATATATAATAAGTATTTATAGGGTAACCATATACAAAAAGTATTTGCTAGGTAGCCATATAGAATAAGTATTTGTTAGGTAACCATACAGAATAAGTATTCATAGGGTAACCATATACAATAAGTATTTGCAGGGTAACCATATACAATAAATATTCATAGGGCAACCATAGACAATAAATATTCATAGGGTAACCATATACAATAAGTATTTATATGGTAACCATATACAATAAGTATTTCTATGGTAACCATATACAATAAGTATTTATAGGGTAACTGTATATAATATGTATTTATAGGGTAACCATATATAATATATATTGATAGGGTAATCATATACAATTAATATTTGTAGGGTAACCATATTGTTTCGAGTCTGTGCTCTTAAAATAAGTAACTGGGAAGAGTGAAGGCAACAAGCTTTGTAAAATTTATAACATAATTTATTTCCCTAGAATATAAAGTGAAAAAATGAGACAAAAAAGAACTTACGGTTTTGGGAATTAAGTCCAAATTGTAATCAAAGAATTTAAAACTCAAGTCGTATCAATGAAAAGTTCTAAGCGAATCTCAATTCAAATCCCGATGAAATGCAAGATGGAGGGCGATGACGTCAGTAATAGCGTTGTACTGATGTGTCAAAAGTCTTGTTAAAACACAGAAAATATTATTCCAGTTTAAATTCCATTAAATGTCTCTGCCCAAAAATTATCAGAGCACTTGTGTATTTCCAGGGACAAGAATCACTTGAATTCAATAATTTAAAGAAAAATAAAATTCAGCCTAAACTGGTGGGCACAACATGATACAACTTAACGTGTCAGATGTTAAAGCACGACTGATAGAACTTTTATCAGAACAAAAGTTATACACCCAACACGCTAAAAAGATTCCCGGATGCGGGTTAAAAGTTCATCCGTCTAGAAATAATATAAGTTTGTTTACCAATGGACACATGCTTAATGACACGTGGTCCAGGTATAACATTGACTCAACTTACTGCTTCTTACTTTGAGAAAGATAATAAAAATAACATTTTAAAAGTTGTTTTCCAAAACTGTCACTGATTTTGAAGGTCAGCAACTAGTTACAGTGTTTCAATTACGGACAAGGTCAAAACAAGTAAAAAATGTTATATTACAATGGCATTTCATGGAACAAAAATATTTTAAAGCTAACAAGCAATAAAATTAAATTTACATAACAATATACATTACATATTAATAGGGTAACCATATAAAATAAGTACTTAGAGGGTAACCATATACAAGTAATATTTAAAGGAAAACCAGATACATGTATAATAAATATTTATATCGTTGCTAAATTCAATATTTATTAATAGGGTAATCAGGATAGAAAAGTATTTATAAGGTAACCATTAAACAAACTGAGATTGAATATTAAACACATACCCAAACCAGGGACAATTTTAGTCTATTTATGCTTTAACTTAAACACGCAGAAAATAGAAATATAGTGTGGCAACTTTTGCGACTTTGTCATAAAAGATGAAAACATCACGACTCGTAACGACGCTGAGAAAGCGTTGCTCTACCCAAGTATCTCTGCTGCTCTCTTATAGTAACTTGTAGACAGAAAAATAGATATGTACAATACATGGAATGATCAAGCGGAATATAAAGTATATATGTACAATACAAGGAATGATCAAGCCGAATATAAAGTATATATGTACAATACATGGAATGATCAAGCCGAATATAAAGTATATATGTACAATACATGGAATGATCAAGCGGAATATAAAGTATATATGTACAATACATGGAATGATCAAGCCGAATATAAAGTATATATGTACAATACATGGAATGATCAAGCGGAATATAAAGTATATATGTACAATACAAGGAATGATCAAGCGGAATATAAAGTTTATATGTACAATACATCGAATGATCAAGCGGAATATAAAGTATATATGTACAATACATGGAATGATCAAGCGGAATATAAAGTATATATGTACAATACAAGGAATGATCAAGCGGAATATAAAGTATATATGTACAATACATGGAATGATCAAGCGGAATATAAAGTATATATGTACAATACATGGAATGATCAAGCGGAATATAAAGTATATATGTACAATACATGGAATGATCAAGCCGAATATAAAGTATATATGTACAATACATGGAATGATCAAGCCGAATATAAAGTATATATGTACAATACATGGAATGATCAAGCGGAATATAAAGTATATATGTACAATACATGGAATGATCAAGCGGAATATAAAGTATATATGTACAATACATGGAATGATCAAGCCGAATATAAAGTATATATGTACAATACATGGAATGATCAAGCCGAATATAAAGTATATATGTACAATACAAGGAATGATCAAGCCGAATATAAAGTATATATGTACAATACATGGAATGATCAAGCGGAATATAAAGTATATATGTACAATACATGGAATGATCAAGCGGAATATAAAGTATATATGTACAATACATGGAATGATCAAGCGGAATATAAAGTATATATGTACAATACATGGAATGATCAAGCGGAATATAAAGTATATATGTACAATACATGGAATGATCAAGCCGAATATAAAGTATATATGTACAATACAAGAGCCTTCATATATTTTAGGCCTCACAACTCGTCGAGTTTCATTTATAATTTCGGTTATTTTATTGGTCATACACTAAGGTAGGTCATGTTTCACTTCCTGAATTTCCTTCTATGACTTTCAGCATATAAATATACTACTCGTGAGTTGAATATGGCAAATTTTACAATAATTTGCCTCATTATATTTACTTATTCGTTGCTTCGAAAACAGTGAGATTTGCGAATCTCTCTCTATCTCTCTCTCTCACACACACACACACCAAAATCGACCTTGATATCATTAAAGGCAGGTGGGTCCGTAAACCCGAGGCTCTCCCCCATCCCGGTCCGGCCCTGGAAAGTATCTGGTAAACGTATATTAACACCTGCCAACACAAAATGAGATTTATCTTCCTTGGTCAATTCTTTCGCTGAATTTTGCCATTATGTATGTTTATGATGTCAAAAAGATGTATTTTATGTAGATGTAACGAATTGGATGGTTTCAATGTTAGAGGGGCATGCTGGAGACAGTTTTCCAGATCCAGTCAGTTTGCTCGTATTCGTTATTTTAATCAAGCAATAAATCAATTAAGGACATTGACTAGACAGGTTGTTCCGATCCGTTTTAGGTTTCGACCATACTTAAGGGTAAGACCTTCAAATCCTAACCTATTTTGTATGCAATGCATTCAATGATTTAGTCTTTGTATATTTATTCATTTATCAGATAAAACAAGGAGATTCCAGACATTGATAATGACGAAATCATTGTCGTAAATCAGAATGGGAATCTAATTATGCAAGCATAGCCAAATCTGTGAAATGATTTTTTTTCTAAAGGGAATATCTGAAAGACACCTCTGCGTGTGTTCAGGTTCAATAGATGAGTCTATTTATAGTTTATTTTGTATTGCTTTATTAACTATATTCTGTGGCGTAAAATCTTTCTTTAATTGCTTTACATTGATACTGATCACGTCAATGCGGAACTCGGACTAAGAAGTCCATACATTAGGCCATGAGTTGGATATATTTCTGTCTGGATGAACACAGATTATGTGGATATATTATGTGTCTGTATGAACACAGATTAGGTGGATATATTTCTGTCTGGATTAGCACAGATCAGGTGGATATATTTCTGTCTGGATGAACACAGAATAGGTGTCTAGATGAACACAGATCAGGTGGATATATTTCTGTCTGGATGAACACAGATCAGGTGGATATATTTCTGCCTGGATGAACACAGATTATGTGGATATATTTCTGTCTGGAGGAACACAGATTAGGTGGATATATTTCTGTCTGGATGAACACTGATTAGGTGTCTGGATGAACACTGATTAGGTGTCTGGATTAACATATATTTCTGTCTGGATGAACACTG